>DWJK01006303.1:0-10577 GCA_018248815.1 Croniades pieria auraria | reverse complement strand
GTAACTGGTGAAACGTGGGAGTGTACCACACTCCTCTGCCTACCCCTTCGGGGATTACAGGCGTGATGTTACGTTTAGAATAATTTTCCATACTATTATTGATATTTATCTCTATATAAATGCTATAAGGTTTCGCCCTTGTAGTCCTTGAACGGCTTGGACGTATGGATGATTGTAATATTCTGCATGCACTTAGCTCTGAAGACAACCGCATAATTTTTTATTTTAAAAAATCCTTAATACATCTAATGTATCTTTGTCTTCAATGTTAAAC
The DNA here is from genome assembly GCA_018248815.1 of Croniades pieria auraria. NCBI lineage: Eukaryota > Metazoa > Arthropoda > Insecta > Lepidoptera > Hesperiidae > Croniades > Croniades pieria. Next base: position 10,303 of record DWJK01006303.1, on the reverse strand, counting down.
ATTTTTAGCTTCATTTTTCAGGTATTAAGGTAAATTGCGTGCATCCGGGTTACGTGATATCAGATATGACAGCGGGCGCGGGCTCAGTGACTCCTGAACAGGCTGCAGAGATACCACTGGAATGTGCTCTCAATTCACAATCGGGGGGTCAATACATTTGGCACAACGGACAAGCAGTGCCCTGGGATGGTCCGGATCCTCGTGGATATATCGACGGCAAAGTTTAAAGTGAAAAGCTTGAATTGTATTGCACTGTCGGTACTACATAAATTGTTGTTTTACTGTTAAATATTTCCTGATTTTTGATACATGTACCAGCTTAACTCACGTATGTTTTCACATATGGAAATCAGAGAGACTGACCGCCATCTCCGCCGCGACCTCGCTGCAATCGGCGGGAGCTCACGAAGGACCTCGTATGAGTTCGAAAATAGTCGAGGCATTCCGTAAAAAACATGCGTCAGTTAAGCCGGTATTTAAACAATTTGTAGTAGTAGGGGCTGTTATAAGACTGTATGACTCTGTTTCTATGTGCTGATAAACAAAACAGTGAATAAAACAAATGCATCAACCGTATATTGTCTTTGTTTTTGTTTCCTTTTGGTAAAATACAAAAATTGGCATTTAATTTGAAATTCATTGCATATATATTAATCGTAGTTAGTTATTATTGCTGGAGGTTTGCCGCAGCTAAATAAAGCGCGAAATTAACAACTAGAGTACATGTAGAGATAACGCGGCGTTAAAAATATTACTAAACTCTAACATAACCAGGTACAAACTGACTAGAGCTACCAGGCAAGTGTATTTACCGACAAAGATATATTTGAAAGTTACAATGTACTAATAGTATAGTATTGTAACATCGGCCAACACAAAGAATCAAATTCTACCTCGACCCAATTTACTATGGATTAAAGTATTTGATAGACCCACCCTATTTTATTGCCGATAACGTCCATTATTTCTTATTTGTATGATTTTGCGCAAAACGACATACACGTTTTCATAAAAACATAGATAAATGATGAAATTCTAATGATTATCCATGTTGATTTAATACTTTTCACATTATAATTTTTTTTTAATAAACTTATTTTTTAAGCCCTATTGGTAAATATGAATAAAAGTAACGTGTATTAAAAATACAATTTTGTTCGTACAGTACTTTCGGCGAACTTCTCAAGGATAATGGCTCAATAATGTACAAATGGAACTGGTTATTGGCATCTTCATTTTAATATAGTAAAAATAATTTGATGTAACAGGGACACGATTCTAGCATTCATAAAATATATAATAACGAATATACATATATCTTCAGTCGAGAAAGAAAAGAACTAGTAGAACGAAATCACTAAGAAATATGATAAAATCAATCGGGGTAAGCGAGCCGAAATACATCGAAAAAAAAACAGAACATAGAAAATAATAATTCAATTATAAATAAAACAAATAGGTTAATTTATTTTACAAATTCCTTTGTTATCATATTTCTCTCGATAAAATATGCTCTCTTAATACAAAGATTTATCGATCACATCACCAACGGAAACAGAATAATACGGTCGATAGAAAATATAATATCCGTCGTGGGCAATCCGTGTATTGCACGTCTACTTGGCGTCGATGCACTCGGCGGGCCGCTGCGGCGGCTTGGCGGGCGCGAAGCCGGGCGGCAGCGGCACGTTGCCGTACGCCGCGCCCGCGCCCCAGCCCAGCTTGGGCGCGGCCCACGGCTGCTGCAGCGGCAGCGGCAGCTTGTTCACGCCGTTGTGCACGCTCAGCTGGTTGAACCGCGCGAACAGCTCCTGCTGCTGCTGCGACAGCGCCGCCGCCGGCGACGTGCCCTTGCCGAAGTTCACGGACGTCGACATTATCGCCGGGTCCATTTGGGTCCAGTCTGAGAACATCGCACTGTTCGTGTTGTTGTAGCCTGGAAAAAATCATAGCATCGGGTCAATAACAAAAATTCAAACGAGGGTGAAGCTTCTACTCTGATACAGGTTAGAGGTAACGTAAATCGATTTAACGGTAACGTTGTGCGTAACGGTTATCCAATTTTAAATATATTCGATTCCGACTATTAACAGTGCTGCACATAAATTAACTTCGTAATTTAATCGACAATTAATTAAAAATTGTAACATCCACCCATCGAGACGATCGCGTTAGTCATCGACAATAGAGCACGATCATCCTGAATAGTAGAAAACGCAATAAACGTCGGGTACGGCATATCATACGTTTAGAATAATACGTTATCGAGGTGGATAGAACGCATCGCAACCCGTGTCGGTGCGAGGTAGTCGGGGCGACAGTGCCGCGGCAGTGCGGGGCGCTACCTGCGTGGTGCGGCGCGCCGAACGCGCCGACGTGCCCGAAGCCGGGCGGCGCCAGGCGCGCGCGCCGCACGCGCTCCAGGTTGTCGCTGCGAAACGAACACGCCGCGTTATAATCTCGGCTCCGGGACTCTTATTGAGCTCGAGGTGGCCGGTAACGACAGTAGTATTGTTAAAACGACACTTATTACGAGTGTTTCTTATGCTTCGAAAATAAAAAAAATATATGTGTGCTACCTATTATGGACGTTCTTCGAAGTACATGTCGCTACCGGATACGTTACTCTGAAAATATTAAGCGACATACCCGCTGGAGATGCTGTTCAGCATCATCTCGGTCTCCATCATTTCCGCCAGTGCCTTCTGCGTCTCCTTGAACGGGTCGAAGTCGAGGTCGTCGTCGCCGTCGCCCGCCGCTCGACCGCTGTTGTTTTCACTGGCTCGCATGCTACTCATTCTGAAATTTGGACGACTACTTTTATGCTCTCGAAATCGTGCTCCTTGTGTGTTCTGATGTGGAATCTGATTCAACACATCGTCGTAGCAAATTGATAACTAAGCAAAACCCTAAGACAGTTCTGCCACAAACAATTTTAACAACTGGCTACATTTCAAAATAATTTGTACCAGTCTTAAAAATATTCGATTTTCTAGAAGTTTATATCTTACCTCTGCTTGTGTTCCAGTTCAAGGCGTTCTGCGCTGAGCATGTTGTGTGGGTAATGTTGCTGTTGCTGCTGCTGCTGCTGCTGTTGCTGCTGTTGATGTTTTTGTTGTTGTTGTTGCTGCTGTTGATCGTAGTGCCTGTCGTCACGCACCAGTAACCGCATCTGTTGTGCCTTGTGGAAATCAGTAAAGAACTTGTCCATGTTCTCGGCGAGGTACCGACCTTCGTTCTGTGGTAAAATGTGACACTTAGAACATTATTAAAATAGTTAACTTAATTTCAGCATAGCAGTTTATTTTCTCTGTGACAAGAAGAAAGTTGGTCACGTACATTAAATAAAATAGAATTATTGGGAAAAGGACGTCTCGCTACGTACACTTTGTTAAAATTATCCATTAATATATCCCACTAAGAGGTATCGTGTCTTGGCAAAAGACCATTTAGACTGGACGTATGCATTGTAACCTCATTAATTATATATACAATACGTACATAACTATTTTTAAGGATAATTACAAAAAATAATTGGGACGTATAATCAATGTTAAATTCCAAAGACTTGAAAGGAGTTCCAGTTTCAAAAATACTCACGTTTGATTGTGTTGTATCAAATCCATTGACGAGTCCGCTTTGTGCCATTTGCTGTTGACTTTGTTGTAGAAGTTGCTGATTGTGCATCATATATCCTCCGCCCATAGAGTTCACTGACATCGTATTGCCCGATAACGAGTTCGTCGCCATTGTATTCCCGCCTAATGAGTTGGTCGCCATCGTGTTCCCGCCCAATGAGTTGGAAGCCAATGAGTTTGTAACTAACGAGTTCGCGCCTAATGAGTTCGTGTTCAACGCACTGGAGCCCAGGGAGCTAGCGGACAATGAGTTTACCAACGAGTTTGTAGACATTGTATTTGACATGGAATTGTCTACACGCATACCGAACGGTGGAAGCATATTGGGATTTGGATGAAAATTAGCACCTGAAATATTATAATTAAAGATTGTAATCGTAATTGATCAACGAAAGGACAATTGTTAATGAAACAGTAATAACAGGCCGTAACAAATACTTTTTACTTGTTACAGACTTATCTCACGTTTGTTACCAAAAATTTCTTTCAGAAACATTTGTTTCAGTCACAAAAGGAGTAAAATATTTAAATTAAAAAAAAATATATACAAAAACTTGTTACCTAATAATTCACTAGTTGTATCGAGTCCTATACTGGATGTGGGCATATAATGTTTTGGTTCCACCATGTGTTGTCTCAGCAGTTCATTCTGTCTCATTAACATTGAACTACGGTTTCGCTCCCTCAACAGCATTTCCTTCTCCATAAGACCTTGGCTAATTTGACTAATCTGCCTATCGTTACCTAAATACAAAGGAGCTTCCCTGTCTAATAGACCATAGCCATTCACTAGCGGGCTCTTCATGTTGTGTGGTAATAAATGGTTGTTATCGACTAAGCCGGCCAGCATTTCTCTATGCCTCTGCATCATTAGAACTTCATTGTTAGCATCATTCAGGAGGTTGTGTGTGTTGTCGTCGTCGAGCAAACTGTGGTCACTGTTATCTAATAAATCGTGGTTTTCCAACAAGCTGTGTCTATCCGACTCGAGTTCGTCCAATTCGTTTGATAGATAGCTCTGTTGTGTATCACTTTCGAACACTGAACTAGTTGTGTGTGTGTTTTGTGTACTACTGTAAATTGGTTTTGTTTCTACTGTCGTTTCTGATTCACTTGTCTCGTTACTAGTAGTACTACTGCTATTCTTCTGTTTTTTGTTCTCTTTGCTTTTTTTGCCGTTTTGACTGTGTGTACTATTACTATCTTTGTTATTTCTGGTCGATTTGCTATCCGTGTGATTTTCTTTGCTATTTTTCGTTTGAGACTGTTGTGTTTGTAACTGTGTAGGACTGGAAGATTCTGACGTGCCGTTTTCGTATGATTTAACTGTAAAATAAAAAAAGACAAGCATTTTAAATTGTGCATAATCAAAAATCTAAACCCAGACATTAAGTTAAAAAAATTGTAATCACCCGTAATTTGTTGTAGTTTAGGACTGTTCTGTTTCCTAGCGGGACTATCTGATGGTGGAGAGGAGCCAAGACTGGGCCACGCCTCCTTTCCACTGTTGCCATTACTATTGCTACCGTTGCCATTGCCATTACTAATGTTCCCGTTGATTGAGTCCTTCTTTGATCTGCGAATGATATGTGTAGTGTGCATAGTAACTGTGTTTCGTTCAGTTTCACAATGGCATTGAAGATGTTCAATTTAGTTATTATATTACTGAACCTCCAAAATTTTCCACAGTTAATCTATTTATTAGACCGCATTTAATTAATCGGCTCGAAATCCACTTTGAACAAGAGAAGGGAGGGTTTTGAGAATCCAAGTCATGTTTACAATCTTATTAGATTAACTAGCAGCTCAATCCCTAATGATACCTTTAGGATATAAATGTAGATACTGGCCACCGAAAAAAAATTCTCGAGTGACATACCCACATTACTCAATGTCACTTCAAAATTCGTCTTTTAAATAATCATGTGATCATAAAATATTATTTTTCTTAAGACATTTCCACCTTAATTAACGGACTAAAGTTGTATAATAACAATAGAGTAGCGAAATATACAACCAATTGTTACAAATGTTCTATTGAATGAGAAAAATGTAAAAACATGCATGATTAAATTTGTTTCATAAACATCAAAGCATTCAAACTGTTTAACCTTTTTTTAAATTTTAAATTAAACATAATAGCAACAATTAGGTAAGCCTGAATAACACATATATGAACAGATGAAAAACCGCTTAACATTGTTGCGTAATGTATAGAAAACAGGTCACAATTCTAGCAAACCAGTCCTAATAGGACTTTGTGCCAATAGTTCTTATCATATCCCTCTTCGTTTAATCCAAAATACGGAAAAAATCGGACAGATATTAATAATTATAATGATTGCTTTTAAAGTAATGTCAATTGAACATCCGAGGGGATACGACGGCTCCAACGGTTACATTAAACTAACTTTATACTGTTTAGTTTCTGCGTTAAGATGATACTTTAAAGTGATAATAACATTTTTTGTACTCACTTAGGTGTACTGACTACGTTTATGTGTGACGACGTGACCACTGTTGTTGGTATAAAGTTCGAATTGTTACCTGCAATGAAATAATACCATTTTCAAATGTGTTGAGCGTGACGCGTTCGGCCGCCGCTCCGACCGTTATCGGGGCCGGGAGCAATTATGCATTGCATCGGATTCGAATCCATGAAAATACGGATGCAGAAAACTCTACTAAACTTAAATATGCTTTTCCCATTGCTGTGAATTTGTGAACATATAGATCTACAGAATCAAACAGTCCATGAGCCATCTTTACCATATTCCATATGTCGTTTACAGTGTTCTTTCAATCGACGTCAAAATATGATACACATACAGACAAGCGTCTGTATGTCTGTAAGCGGAGCGTCTATATTTTGATCCGATTCGGAGATTCACGGATAAAAATCGGATGACGGAAATCGGATCGCGTGTGTAAGCTACCCACCCTCAATAGTTCTATTACTTTAGTATTTTCACAGATTCTGATTAGATGTGATGGAAAACCGTTCTTATAATTGATTGTCAATATTTTTTTTTCATTCAAAACAGTTCTCAAACCTGTTTGGACGCGTTAAAGTAACTGTAAATATCTGAAAGACGGAATACCTAGAGAATATTTTGCACTTGCTACCGGCCCCAAACAGCACAAATATTTCGACGTACCCAGACAACGTCAATAAGTTGAAACTACCTCCAATTAGATAGAATAGGGTGAGTTCCAATTCCTTCAAGGCAGGTAACACAGTGTTATACCCTCTAATGTTGCAAATGTCTATAGGCGACGGTGACCATTTACCATCTGGTGGGCCGCTTGCCTGTTTGCTTTGCCTTTTAATACAAAAAAAAGAGTTAACGACATATTTTCTACTTCAAGGCGCTTGTTAACTGTGCGGTCGTTCCAGTTATCGCTATATAACAGAGCTTATAATTTAAGTGGAACCATATTTAAAATGTGTAAAAGACATCCCTAATTGAGATATAAGACCCCAGAAAAAAACACCCAGCTTTAGAAATTGAGGAACTGCGAGCTTGAATTTTGGCAGACTTTAGTAGACCAGTTTCTCTAATACGTGTTGTCATATAACACAGTTTATCGTTTCCTTCAAAATGTCTATGACAATATAGCCCTTACTTGGTATGAAGATTCCAATATAGGATGGCAGTTGGATGGGTCGTTCAGCGTAACCTTACTTAGCAATACATTAATGAACTTCCAAAATTTAAATATGGTGTCAGCATGAAAGAAGAGAACTGGCAACAAATTTACTAACCATCCTTTGTACTGCCTTTTTCTGCATTCGTACTAGAGTTACCTGCGGAAGAAATGGAATGAATCATTATTGGAAACCGTATGTAGGTATATCATTTCTAGACGTTTTTAAACATTAAGAAATATAAATGAGGGCCAAGAAAAAGGATCAGTTCGTGTTAGAGATAGAAAGGGATGTATTGGTGATATAGTAGACGGGCGAAGGACAGAAAGTGCTGTCGGAGGCGGGGCAGGAGCGGGGCGTGGGCGGGGCGGGAGCGGTCACCTGTGGCGACGGGCGGGCGCTCGTGCGCGGCCAGCAGCGCGTGCAAACGCCGCTCGTACACCTGGTGCAGCCCCGCGTGCATCTCTTCCTTCGTAAACGACGCCTTCGGGTCACCTGACCGACAACGTTCATACATTGGTTCACACATATTATATCGACATATAAAAAAATAGTACCAGCGTGACTACCTCGTTGCAGAAGTAAATGTGATAAAAAGCTAACGAATTAGAAGAAAAGTTAATTTTTTAACTGATTTTCATATTTCTACTCTAGTTACGATATCCAAATAAAAGCGTGTTAAAAATGTATGGACTTTTGCAGTCTGATACAATTTGCAGAGTTCGTTTTTTAAATTTCATTAGAATACTACGTGGAGTCCGTAAAGCATTCGGTTACGACAGATCGCAATGAGCGGGGATGATCACCTAGCTCGTGCAGATACATGCAGTCGGACTTGGGGCAGGGCTGGTTCTTCATGAAGTTGGCGCAGTACTTGGTGGTGCCCAGCGAGCCCTTGAGCACGCGGCCGTCCAGCGTGGCGTTGTTGACGCCCTGGATGGCGCGCAGCGCGTCCGCCGGCGACACGTACGTCACGTACGCAGACGCGGACGGCACCTGCTGCAATGTCACAATGTTGCCCGATATTTAATTAGTCGTGAGTACACCGGATCGCAAACACAAAATGAAGTATATATTACAGAAAAGATATGATTAAAATTTTTAAAGGCGTCGACGGTTAACGATAAATGATGAGTATTAGCTCTGCATAAACGATGACACATTCCTTTAATTCAATGGCATATGAAGTTAACACAATAAGGATATGACACATTTCAGTCAGAACACAATGCAATAAATTAGCATCTTTTTAAAAAAAACATTCGAGTCCTATTCATATTTCGAATCCTAAAAGAACCCATTGTTAATAAAAATTCCAGAAAAGTCCATAATTAATGTTAAATTGCATAAAAAGATGTACTAAAAATGATATAATAACAATATGTACGTATGAGTGTCATAATTACATTTTAATTAAACGAAAACGAGACTAAAGAGAAGGAAACAAACGAATCATCAGTAGTTAAATCATTATTAGGACGCAAATCTATTAACAATAATTTAGTTTGTTATTACGATTTTTTAAATAGAATATCTATAACAAAATGATGACCAAATGTCTTAATCAGACCGCTGTTATCAAATAGTATGTTAATTTTATTTCATAATAAAAATTGCTTGTAAATCCGATAATTATTTCATATCATTGTGTGTAACAGCTTACCTGTGACCCTGCATATGCAGGACTTTGGTTTATAACTACTTTGTGAATTTTGCCGTATTTGCCAAAGTACTCTTGCCGTTTGAGGACCTGAAAAAGGAAAAATACTGCATAAGCTCATAGTGAAATAATCAGTTTTTTTTAGTTTTCTCACCCTTTATTCCATAATGGGACATAATCATATCACAGGTAAATCGTGACAGTGTACAACACTTCTCTGACTACTTCTTCGGGGCAATAGGCTCTGTTAACAATTCCACTGCATCAATATTGGCACCTTAGAAAGCATTTTTATTATATCTCCAACAATAACATATTGTTTTGCTAATGACTTGTTGTTAAACTATATAGAGTGTATGGGCTATGAAGACGACCAAAACGAGTAATTTACATATATATAATTGTGCATGTCAGTTTAAGTACAAGTTCTTTTAATATAATTCATACTTTATAAATTTGGATTCTGGTGCTCTGGTGGTCGTATACCACTGTATGAAACTTAACGTCATGTCATCCTCGTAAAGTGTTGTGACTTTCCTTATTCTCTTCTTTACAGTAATTCAAGGCTATATTACTAATGGTTAAATTTTACATTCTTACGTCCAACTATAATTTTTCTCGCCCACTGGACTGGGCCAGTCACGTAACAAAAGAATCCCACTGCAAGTCAGTAGGGCTTTAGCCATTTAATTCTGTTGCTCATTTTAATATGGTGGTTTTCATAGCATTCCTCTATGTAAAAGGATTTTGTGTAGCTCTCCTACCAGGTGGTTTGATGACCTTGAAAAAGCAGCTAGATTCAAAAGGCCCAGGAGCGGATGTGGAATGGCACCGGTTAGAGGAGATCTATGTCCAGCAGTGGACTTGTACAGATTGATGGATGGATTGTCAGAGAGCACTCACTTCTGGGTCGGCGAGGCGCACGGGCAGCCCCACGACGAACACGAGGTTGTTCTGCACGACGCGCACGTTGGCGAGCGCGCGCCGCGACTCCAGCGTCTTGTTCCGCCGCTTCGCCTCGCGCGCCTTCTTCTCCGTCTTTATCGCCGCCACCTGCACGTAAACCATTTAATTTGTAATGCTTTGCCATGCAAAATTTTGAGCGGGTAAAAATTTTTTAAAAACTTACATATATATTTTTTCATTTAAAATTAAAATGCAATTTGTAGCCTATATTACTAGGTTACTAGTTCATCGTTCAAAATATAAGATGTCGAATATAAAGATGGTGAGTAACAAAACTAATGCTGACCATATGCAGATGGTAATATAAACATAGTATAATAATAAAAATAATAATCGACCCATTAACATTCCACTGTTGGAATATGGGTCTCCTCTCATATTGAGAGGGTT
>DWJK01006302.1:0-10578 GCA_018248815.1 Croniades pieria auraria | reverse complement strand
CGACCTAATGACTGCCAGTGATGAGGCAGTCAGCGTGGCAAAATTCTGGGCTAAGAGCATTTAGGGACTTATTATAATACGTGTTTGTCATCGACACGCTAAGAAGAAGAATGGCCACTTATATCAATTTCATATCTGATATAAAAACACTTTACATAATAAAGAGATAGCAAGTCAGTGATAAATATAACCTGTGACACTTTTGGAATAGGTTATGTCTTCCATTAAAGAGTATGGTAAAAATAAATACTTTATAAGCATGTATTTGGAAACATCGAATTGATATAAACGGAAGCGGATAATTGAAGAGGAATTTAATAGATATGAGTTAATAATAAATAAAATAAATTAAAAATATATATTTATTTTAATCTAACTTTGAAGGGTATGAGAGCGTACTTAATGCTTAATAAATAGCCTTCTCTCCCAATCAACCCTGGTGATGGAGAGAACCCTATTTTAGTTTCTGAGGGGATTGAAACAAAAGATAAGATGGGTGTGCGTGTAAGTAACCCGTTAATGACTAGACAATTAAAAATAAGCACTCAGTCAATTCATTTAGCATTTTATTAAATGACGACAATTAAAAACTTTATTCATAAAATTTTAATGGAAAGATTTAACAGCACTTCTTGGACATTTCGAATTTTTGTAAAACAGTTTTATATCAATTCGGATAATCTTAACATAACAATGTTCTTGAAAAAATGTCGAAAGAATACAGCTTTGCTTGGATACAATTGGACCGTAATGTACTTATATATTCGTAGACACACAATTCTTTTTTATTCACGTTCTATTAAAATACCTGTTTTAGAAACACTGTGTATATTTTAGAAATAGTTTTATTATTTTTGATTTATATATGTAACATGTGGTTTAGAATCAGTTAGCTTCGTCTAACTATTATTGCACCAGTCAAATGAATGACTGAATAAAATGCAGTTGATATATTGCGATGTCCGAAGACTTCGAAGGCTTATTACCAATATTGAATAAGGAAAAGTGATAGCTCCATCAGGTTCCAGGTTATTACGGCCCTGTTTAGTGCGCTCCATATGCTTATGAGTACGTTCTGTTTTCCGCGCCCTTCTTGAGCGCTTGAAGCACCTTGAAGTAGTAATCGTCCCTCTCTTGTAAAGGTGAACTCTTTCTCTTACTCACCGAAAGATTTAAGTTAAAATGATTTCTATAACTATTGGATTTTGCTGTATTGTTTTAATTTATGTTATTTCAGACAGGACTTTATAAGCCCATGCAAATTTTACTCGTGAATGATTTTCTGAAAATTAAAAAAAAATTATTAATTCATGATTACTTATTTAAAAATTGTAGGAATTTTCATTTTATCGTAGATATATATGTGTGCGAATACTTCGTTATTAATATATTATTTGTAAAAATTAAATCCTTAATAGTATATTAATTAATTACAGTAAAAGTAATCTTTTACGAATTTTATTTTAGTTAACCACCAACTGCACAGTTTAATTATGATTAACTTGTTTAAGGACTAAATGATTGTTTTCACGAATTAATAAATTCTGAACACGACAGAATATTTAAGTAGCTCTACAAATTCGTCTCTAGCAGACGGCGAACTTGCGTTTTAGTAGTAGTTGCACGAATGAGTTACGGCGCTCTAGCGTCGTAGCGGGACGGGACACGACGCCAATAAAAGAAACTAAGTAGCTAATCAAAAACAAACATTCCGTGACTGTTACCAATAGGGTTGTCGTCGCAAATCATCCCGTGCGGCGAGCGTGTAGCTGGAAAAGAGAAAAAAACCCAACCGTATTGTTCTTACAAATAAAAATTTCTAATAAACATGCAACTAAGCTACGGGCTTCCGGGCAAATAAAACATAAAAATATATCCTATTTTCATAGGGCGAGGGAGGCACTCGCGCGGGGAGGGGGGCCCCCATCTGCGCAAAAACCCAAAAACATCGAAATGAAAATGAGTGTAGCGGGGAGGCAGGGAGGCTGTGTTGGTAATTCATTTTTAACATTAAGCCTGTGTGAGTTTTTAAAGTACAGTCGATCGCATTATGCTAATATGTAGTTTCGGCAAATATTTTCACAGTACTCAAATTTTCTTGTTTCGATTGACGTGTTCACTCGTATTAATGTACATCTTGAAGCAACTTTTAAAATCTTTAAAGATCTATGTATTTATTAAATCTAAATTCTAAATTCTCATTTTGTGGCGCTATTAATTTCACAGATACGGTTGCGTTTATGCAACAATTTAATTCAACTTTAGAGGTTTAGTTCAGGAATAGTTAAGCTTCCGCTTTACTACTTGAAGGATTTGAAAGGTTTACTGTTCAAATTATTGTCTCAAAGACAGTAATTTTACCCCATTTATGCTACGTGCCTACTATTACTCATTTTACAGGAAATATTACGATTTCTCATAGATTAATCGGCTGGTAATTATGTGGTTTAATTTTAAGAAGAAATAAATTAATGGTAATTGATTATATAGTTTACCCTCGCTAATCAGTGGTATGTTATAGTTTTTTTATAATAGCAGTGTTACCTAATTTAATTACTAAAAAATGTTCGCTGTTTATTTCTAACACGGAATGCTAAGCTCGAGTGTACGGGGTGCGAGCTCGCATTGTGCGCCCCTACACACACCTACACGCACTAGCGTGAACATAAAACGCAATTTTGTATTAGATTTAATTTGAGTGGCACACAGCGGCGCGAGTTAGACGCGCGTGTGCGTGCGGAAGTGTGCCCGCTTCCTACGCACAAATTGATTACGATCGTCGACGAAAAGAGAAATTTGCATACACGTGGCGGATTTTTCTTTTTCCGAGTATAAGAAAAAAATTATCAATCCATCTCCCGTTGGATCGCATTAATTTCCCGTCGATTTGCGTCTTTTTTTTCTGACAGTCGCCAGAGCGGTACGCCACGTACGGCGGCCGGGAGAGTTTGAGCGCTAAAGTTGGAAAGAAACATAAGAGTGTACGGAGCATGTGTGGTCGTCGTGAAGACGTCGGGAGGTGCATGCGTGATAGTTTGCGGGCATAGTGCAGGTGCAGGGCGGCCGTCGGTGCAGTAGAGGCGCGGCCTCGCGCCGCGGCGCCGCTTCGCCGAGTGAGCGCCCGATTTAAAAACTATACGAACGAACCCGCGCAGCGAGAACCGTAATACCACCCCCCGCGTAATGATTTTTTGGCGATGAATTTATATTCGCGCGCGAGCGGTGCCACTTTTTCGACCCCCCCACCGACCCACCCCCCGCTCATTAACGCAACCCAGATATGCAATTCTGATCTTTGACGAGGAGGCTGTAGTGTCGGCGGGCGCCTCGCCGGGAGAGGTGCCCCGTTTTGTTTTTTCCCGCCCGGCTTCATTATTGATGGCATCGGGACGGTAATGCGGAAGCATGTGTGAACGTTTCATTACAAAAGGTGGACGCGGCTCGTGTTAATATTGCAGACCGGCCGGACCCGACCGGACGGGTGGACGCTTCCGAAAAAAAAACAGAAATTAAAAATTAACTAAAATTAAATAATTATCTGCGATTATTTTGTAATAGGAATTCGGTGTTCAAAATTTTCCGAACTTTGCAATAGAGCGTCCGCGCGGAACTATTCGGGCGCGCGTCGGAAAAGTTTCGTTGGAAGTTCGCTAAAGTTTCTGGCACGTGTGTGGACACCGAACCGCGTGACGGATTGGCCAGACTGTTGATACGCCGTATTTCATTGGAGATTCCGCCTTTCAATTTTGAAATCTCGCCGGGAAAATAATAAAAACTCGGTAACAATATTTTGTCAACACTTCGCTCGTTTCTCCCGTTCCTAGTGATCTTTAATCGGACATTGACTTTAGTGAGACTGTTTGTTAACTATCCGTTGAACTTTTCCGGTGCACCTGTGAAGTACTACGGCCGGCTGTGAGGTAAGTGGACAAATCACAAACACCACGAAACACCAAACACTACAATTTGCCACTTAATAACCCTTGTTTATAACAGTGATGAAGATTATTAACATTGTGTTTCATAATTGGAAACGAGGTCCTAATATCACAACCCTTAAAATATGTCAATGTTGGAAATAAAAACAAATTGCAGCAAGTAAAAACACTACACGTCTCACATCTCGTTCGACTTGATTTTTAATCATGCCGAGGACAATTATCTGGTCCTTTTGTGATAAAACTATTATCATGTTAATAGTGTTCGCGGGCAAAGGGTGAAGGTATCTTGCAAGTGCGGCCGGGGCTCGCGCTTATGATTTTGCATAAATAATTACTTTATTTAAATTAATATAATATGCAACGACGACCGTTGACCTATAAGGGTAATTAATTCACAAAACCCAATCGGATGGAAGTTTCTAGAGAAAATATTGTAAAATTAAATTTAGTTGATACAAAAACTAACTAGTTCAAGTTCAGAAACCATTAAATATTTTTAATATTTGTATTTTTCATAAGCACAATTATTGTGATTTATTTGTAAATGCATTATCGCACGTATTCCTATTATTAAAAAGTTTTCACGTCTTACCCAATTTTTGTAAGCCTATTTAATTATTTTGTTTTTAAAATCTACATTAATTCAATGTCTTTTTAGAATCCGATTCTGTAAACACCTACAATTGTTTGAGAACCTTCGTACTTTTCTTAATTTTCTTTAATTATTTCAATTACTACTTTAAATTGCGAAAATACATGTATATTTAATTTCTAACTTCATATTTCCAATATTCCGTGTGTTCCGCCGTTCAATTATGAAATCAATTTAAAAACTTTAAGATATAAAAATAATAGATTTCGATCCATAATTTAAACATATCATTACGTTTTTAACAGTCATTTTTTAAAGACTTTTAAAGTCTTTTTTTTTTAAAACACTCCTAAATTTGACAGTTATGATAATTTTAACCCTTTACTTTTCACTTTACTGATATTTGCAACTTATTCAATTTTAGTCAGCCGAAAAAAAAACTACACAAACATACGTCCCTACATAACTCTACCATACTTATGATTTACGGTGATATACTCGTATCTGAATCTAACTCAATTTGTTACAGATCTGGAGAATAAGAATTATACCTATCTTTTATTTCCTTACAATATGTCATTCTCTTTAGAAATGGAGTTTTTTTTCAGTCTTATCTATAAGCATCAAAAAGTTTTAGCGAAATGAGTCCCCATTAACATGTATTTATATCATATGTAATTAAATTAATATCTCCACTTAATAATATGTGTCATGCAAACTATTTAAAAAAAACGAAGCATAATATTTATTTTAAAAAAAATATTTAAAAACTACTTACGAACATCAAAATGTTTGCCTATTTTATATTTAACTATTACAATTATTGAATTTAATTTCAAGAATTACCTATAAAGTTATACTTCACAAATTGTTAACTTAAACTAATTAGATGTAAAGAAATTTTAAAGTATTAATGAAAATATATGATATTTTACATAGAAGTACGTAGGTACCTATACAGTTGAAATTTTTTTATATCTCGTAAAATAAGCAAATGCTATATAAATGGGTTATATTAAAACTCTTATAGGTTTTTGGGAGTGTGGAAAATTTCTAACTAGTATAAAAAAATATTGGCCATGCAATAATATTTACATATTAAAAATACATCTGTCAAATGTAACATTCGCGTGTTTGAGAGCGCGCTACATTCGCTGGGCGCGCGCAAGTTGCAGCGCCGAGGTGAGACAGCTTGCAGCATCCTTGCAAGACGCTTGCAAACTCCCCTGTCCCGGCAACCGCATTGTGTCTTCTTAGATTCCGTTTTTAGATCTGGTTTAAAACTCTTTATGTATTTGATTTTTAAACTTTCAAACTTTGACCGTTTGGCGGACGCGTGAGCTCTATCTTTGTACGCTTGCAATACTCTGCGGTGTTTCGTTAGATGTTACAAATTTTTTTCTTTTTATTGATAATAAATATAAAGTTTTGTTCATAATACAATAAGTAAGAAGAACTATTATTTATTATACATTATTATTCGATATGTTCAATATTAATACCTATAATTTGAGAAGTTAGTTAAAATACCTATTGATCAAAATCATACGTTTCGTACACATAGAGTTCGTGTTTAGCATATCTGGAATGAATATTCATGAAGATGTTTAATAGGTTCAGAAATAGAAAGTTCGTATCGAAATCGTAATCAAGTGAAAACAATAAAACGAGCTACAAAACAACCCCCGCTAATCTCATCGGCGTCCAGACGATCATCGATTGGGCGCATCTATCTACTCGCGCAGCAGTCGCACCGAGCACCAGACTAGGAAAAAGTAAAAAACGGTGACAGACTCATTCCGTCCGACGTCTCAGTTCTAATCGCGCCCCCACACGCACGCGCGGCTTTTTAATTGCATCCCCCACCCCCTCCCCGGAAAAAAGGGCCACGATGGATTAGCATACAGCCTCGGCGCGAGAAACGAGCGCACCCCTTCAGTTTTTACGCGCTTCCTCCCGCCATATTTTTTCGCGGCATATTTTCAGCGGAGGGGGGGAGCACTGCGTGCGCGCCGCAGTCGGCGAGCGCCGGCGACCGCGCGATGTGCATAGCGCCGCTCACACCGACCGACCATATTGCACTCACGCGGCACGCATCCTTACCTCTCATTTTTATTATTATTATTTTTTGTAATGTGAAGTGTTGTGTGTGAAGGATTGTCGAACGTTAATCAAAAAAAGTTGGTAAGTATTTTCTAGACTAGTTATCGGGCGTGACGTTAGAACTAGCAAAATTTGGTGATAGCTGGGAGCAAGGTCGTGGCTTGATGATAATATTATTTGCACAAAAATATGTGTTAGACTGTCGCGGATAACCTCGTTTTAGGACAACGCGGACCGTTGTAGTGGTTTCTGTTTTTTTTTCTCTTCATTACTATCGCTGCCTATTTGTGAATCCTCCCTGTCTGAGTTACAATATTTTTTTTTGTTAATTCTTTTGCCTTTGATTTGTACTGATTTGGCGGGAAGATAGTTACTTCTTAATATGGGTAAAAAATAGCGGGTCTGTTAGCGTTTTTATCTGTTATTTAATTACGAATATATTTTTAATAAAACTTTCGAATAGAGAATATTTTAAGTCTTATGTAGTTTAACATACATATATTCGTTTGGTGGATGAGAAGTTTTATTAAAAAAACCATAATTATATTATTATGTCCTTATGATAATTAAATATATAGATAATTAAAAGATCAAACTGATTTACTTTTTTTATCATGTAACCTACTTAAAGAATATGAGTAACACTAGTAAATATTTCATTTTCCTTAAGAATAGGAAACTTTAATTTAGGAGTTTAATAAATATGTAAAAAGGATATGAATTAACTTTAAAACTCAAGATTTCAACAATGTAGCCACATTTTATTAATAATAACCTATATAACCTTACATTAAACACTCAAATTAGCTTTAGTAAATAGTAACCTAACTAAACTGATGAGAGCACTATAGTGAAGCGAAAAGGTTAAGTGACATAGAAGCAGGGCTTTTGAAAAAAGCTAATGATTTCGAACTTTAAATTGACTCGTTAGTTGGCGCACTCGTCACTAGGAACGCATGTTCTACTCAAAAGTATTCGCATCAGCGCTATTTAGAACGGAATGAGAGGTACAATTAATAAAAACGTACCACATTATACGCACCATGCATTCAGACTTAGCGGCGTCTAAAAAGTTAACTTCAAGCAAAACTTGGTCCTATTTCAGGTATATAACATGACGCCTGTATTTCTCAAACGGGGTGGCAGAATTTAGTACACTCTCACGTTTCATCAGTTATATCTGACCATAGAACTTCAAGCAAAACTTGGACCTATTTCAAGTATATAACATGACGCCTGTATTTCTCAAAAGGGGGGGCAGAATGTAGTACACCCCCACGTTTCATCAGTTATGTTCTACGTCTGACCATAGAATAGGCGGTGAGCCTATTAACATACACTAGACACAAAAATCTTGAGTCTATATATACCATTCAACGGATGCACATATATCTTTTGAGATGAAAGTAAATCTATGGATTTAAGGCCCACTTTTATTTAACAACGGATGAACTTTACATGACAGTAGTAGTTCAATATGACTGTTAAATCTCTTAATGATCACTAACTATTCAGTGTAGAGGATAATTTAAGACCAGTATTTTTATAACATTATAAGTCGAAATTAGAAGGAAGAAAATTATTGGATTTAGGATTGCATGGAATATCAGGTTTTAATACTTTTAGGTGTATTTTTCTGTTGTTTACTAGAAACACATTTTGTGGGAAATAGTTATGACATAATGGATGGTAATTGGTAGCCATTTTTGTAAGATCGAAACAATTATATTCTGATTTTACATTAAAATTAATTAATGTATAAATTTCATAATATTAAGTTAAAAAAACGTAAATGTATAAACGATGTAAATTCTACGGCATTCGTTTTAAAAAATATTATGTAAATTTTTTAACGTAAAGTCAAAATGATATTGGTGATAAGTCTACCTCCAGAGTCCATGCATATTTGTACTTGTTTAATTTTCAATAGTTTCATTAGGATGGAATCCTATTCATTAAATACAAAAACGGTAAACACTAAAAGTTTATCATCAATCTTCTAAATATGAGTTTAAATTTACACTTTTGAAGCGCATACTTTAGACTGTCTCATTTTTGTAATGTGAAGTGTAAGTGGAGCGCGACTGCTGATCCTGAGATCCTGAATGCGATTCCCGGGTCGTGCAAAGTATCAGTAGGTTTTTTAACTTAAAATTTTCTAATATAATATAACTGGCGAAACCTAAAGTACTAGTCTACTCAGGCTACCCCTTCGGAGAAACACAGGAAACGCAAATAGAAAAAAACATTTACAATAAAATAAATTTGTTATGTTACCGTTTAACTAAATGTGTAGTGTTGACTGAATTATTGACGAGTTTCGGGTTCGATTTCTGACCGAATAAAATCGGTGACTTGTGGGCTAATGATAACTAAGCTAAACATACATTTATATGTGTGGTACACTTGTACAACTGTCAAAATTCGTAAGCGAAAACATATTTGCATTCGTAAAACCACATGAATTTAAAAAATTAAAATTTTAAGACCTAAACAGCACATACAATATATTTGCATAATATTAAATCAACAAAATTAATATCAATAAATTAAAATTAGATTCATATGTAATTAAACAGAACAATGATAAATAAATAATTAGTCTTGTTTATGTTTTAGCGGACTTCATATGTTTATATTTAATATTATATAACGCAGGCAATGAATTAAGGTAGTTATAAAAATGTTCTATCGAACCGTGTGAAATGTACAAATACTTGTGTTAAGAAACTGTGCTAAACTTAAGACACGTCTTTATTAAACTTAATGTAACGTATTGTTTATCAAATAAACTATTTTCACAAAATAATAGACACATCTCAAACTAATTGTAATCCTAGCTCTACATTTCGAATGTTAACGAAACAATTGACTGAAATCGTTACGAATTTCTTCAATATCTACAGCTATGAGTAAAAAAGCAACTGAGCGACTTTCAACTGTTCGAGTTTCGTAGAGCTCGTAGTCGTAGAGTCTCTTGAGTAATAATAGAGTTAAGCGCAAACAGATTTCGCCTACGCTTTTCGGTGGTTGCATCAAACTCTACCTAAAATTCATTGGAATGTCACAATCGTAACTGATATGTGCTGTCGTTTTAATTAATGTTGATCATGCTGGAAGAAATTATCATGTTAATTAATTAAATATATTTAATTTTATCCATCCAAATTCATAACAAAATTCATTTAGTATAAAGCTACAAATTATAAGGAACGTAAATATAGATACAATAATCTAGTCATTGGCCGTCGTAGTCATCTATTTGGTTTCCTGTTACAGTATTCCAAAAACCGAAATAATAGGATTATAATTATTATATGTCAATAATAATAATGGACAAATAACCTTCCAGTGTCATTTGCATAAATTGTTAGGTACAACATTACGTTCTAATGAATACACTTATTTATCAATGTTTTGGTCGCAACACACGAATTGTCCTTTAAAATAAGCCGCAAGGTACAGTCGACTACAACGGTGTTTTAATAAAAAGTATATTTATTTTCGTTTCAAATCCATAGCTCTTAAAACTTTCATACAGTGGTGAGCATAAGTTGGTCATACAACTAATTATATATTTATATTATACAGACAATGTAATCAATACAAATTTACTGTTACTAAAGTAGGAGCAAGATTGTGTAAACCCCATCTATTACGCGTGTGCAGTGAAAATGTGTCGGCTCATGAGAAATGTGTGCGAGTGTGTGTGTGCATGTGCGAGTGTGCATGCCTGCGTGTATTAGCTAAATTTATTGAAGAAGCATTTATCCTGTATGTTACCTACATAACTGTAACTAAGAGTCTACAAGCCTCTACTTAGGTAGCATCTAGATCATATCGATATATGACTGCGGCCATTCACAATTTCTATTACACAAATAAAATTGTCATTTTGAGTCTCTTTTATGTACATACCTTTTTAATCAACAAAATCGTTAG
>DWJK01006301.1:0-10578 GCA_018248815.1 Croniades pieria auraria | reverse complement strand
ACCGTTAGCAAGTGATATTTAAATTTAAAACGCACTTTTATAAAGAGGTGCGCGCCATAGATTTGAACCCAGCACCCAGCACCCCGGAGTGATAGACTGAATTCTTAACCACTAGGCTATCACTAGCTTCATCTACGAGCATTGAAATAATATTCAAGAAATACTGTCAATAAATATAGACTGAATATATTTACGTCACGAACTATTCAACTACTCAATTTTACGTCACGAACTATTGAATGAACGAACGAACTTTTATCCGGTCGGTACCACCGCAGTGGAAACCACTAACATCCAGTTGGCAGTCTCGTGGCACTCGGCTACATTATGACAAGTTTCTCCCGCTACCGACATTATTCAATTTGGCGCCAGGTGAGCCGCGAATGTGAATGAGTTGTGGGCATACAAGTTACTTTACAAGTCGTTCCGTATGACAATATGAAATAAGAGGGGATGGTCTGAATTGAGTGTATTAAAATATTTTTTTTTTTGTAAGACATGTCAATCTTAGCTGTCATACTTTTGTCTGTCTGTCACAACCAAACGTGATATATTTGGTTATAGGTTGGGGAGATGCAATGACATCATAAGTCTCGTTTTTTGTGTAAAAATTAGGTCAACTATATGAAATTCTGAATTTAACCAAGTACAATGAAATCAATTCATTCTTGATTATTACAGCGCTTCACTGCAGTAAATTTATAACGATTTGTCTAGTATTTAGCCGTCATACTAAGTCTCTTAGTGAGTAGGCAATATCTCTATCCTCTCGGACCGGAAGTGTTTATTAGATTTAAAACGCAATATAAAAAAAACAGCAACATATATATGTATGTCTATTTAATTCACTGATAAAAAGTGACATTTACTCGGAATGTATAAACAGATCTAATCCAATCTAAGCAAATATTTTCAGTTACAGAGAAGTGTTCTTTTTTAAAAATGCCGCGTAAAATAAAATTAATTTTATTAGCTGACCGCATCAATGAATTACTAGCGATACGCTACTAACATGCACGGCAATACTATTACCAGATCTAACCGAACCTAACCAGATATTACCAGTTACAGAGAAGCGTTCTTTTTTTGAAAACGTCCGCGCCCAACGAATTGAAATTCATTAGCCGGCCGCGGGTAGGCGCGAGCGTTAAGGAGAATTAACGAGGCGAATATGAATTACAAGCGACACGTGCGCGGTCCAGTGGCCAGCGAGACGCGGCCCGATCGATACCTACAGCCGATCCGCGACGGTTTTTCACAAATGAATAATAATAGTGTACGATTGCTATTTTTAACTATCATCGCGAATCTCATGTCTGCAAGGACAGAGATATTTGGCATTCCGCGCTCTCTGCCTTCCTCGTAAGTGACTTGGTGTGCAGATACGTATCATGAATTAAGCATAGTCATTGCCGCATTATATTTATATGTCATGCTGAAAAATCTTGTATTTTCAGCATACCGTACATACTCGTAATATCACGTCTGTATTACTGTGAAGTGGTATGCAGACGTATGTAATACACTTCCCAGTTATGTTACAAGTCCTATCATGGAATAACACTTCCACGATTTCCCTGTTACATGTCCCAATGAGGGTGAATATATCAGGGAAACTCCATATAGTGGGGGTAAAACATAACAGTATCAATATACCCAACATACCAGAAGCAGTATACCGTTAGTATACAAAAACACCACCTATACCGCTGTAATGCCTTATTAAGGTGCGTGTATAAAGAGACTAATTTATGTAAAAGCGCATTGGATGAAGGTATTTGTTACTTTGTGCTCTCCGACTACCCTGTAAGAAACCAGGTGTGACGATATAGTAATAATAATAAATACGACACTAGTTATGAACAAGGGAAGTTTAGAGTACTGTGAACCTGTTTATTTTTTTTTTAAATAAATTTCTTAAACGACTTAAGTATATACAGTAAAAGACAGCCCAATTGAATGTTATTTTTAAATTCATTTACACTTGTTTTAAAACCCCTTAAAGTCTTAAGCCAGTTGGGGTACACTGACAGACGTTTTCGCAAATGACTCAAATCCGACGCTTAGTAGGTGAGGATTTACGGAGGCTTTATCTTACAAATCTACATCTCAACTTGTTAACGGAAGTGTCTGTCGATGTGGTTCTAAACCTTTTTGTGATGGTACCTTTCATTTTCCAGTGGGTATAGTCTGAAATTGGTTCCAGGTTTCCATAAATGGCGGATTATTATTAAAAATTCCCGTTTGCATGTTTGTTACTTGTCAAACTCCAAGATTGACAAATGTTTGATAAAACTGAAAGCTTATTCTATTCTTTTTAAATCTCTTTCTCTTTTTTTTAATTTTTTTTTATTTTTCTTCAGATTTCTCTCTATTTTCTTAACGGCTGTCGTAATTAACTTCCATAAAAGCGATAAGTGGATTTCTATCATAACATCAATGACCCATTGGGTTAAAAAGAGAGCACAATGTGCCACGTGTCTATATCACTATAACCTGAGTTGCTTCTATATTCATCACGCTATTTATACACGAAATATAAATGAACCATTCATAATTTATAGGACGATTTAACAAGGATCTGTTGTGTGGACGCAATGTCGGTTTGACATCGCGATTAGCAAGGATTACTAGTGCACGTGGTTAGCGCCACCCAAAGTGATGCTTAGACGTGTTGGCGCGGCATTTAATATTGATTGAGATGTTAGCATTCGGTTTAACAGTGTGGTTAGAACTATTACATATCCACCGGCTTGACTCAGGTGTTTTTAACGCTGGCCCCACTAGTTTCGGTCCTGATTGACCTGATCTTCGGTGATGTGCTTACTTTAAAGCAAAGATTAGTTCTACCGCTAGAACTAAAAATTAATTCGCTAATTGATACGGTGCGAACGTTGGAAGTTAAAATAGATAAACTCCAACTGTGCGATGTCCCAAAATGACGAGTACAGATGGTAAGTATTTTTATTACGTTTAACATAATAATAAGCGAAGGTTTCTGCACCAATTCAGTCTCAGTCGCGAATTGACGTCAATCTTAGGAAGCTGCAGAAGCAGAACTTCGTACAGGTCCGAAACTAGTCGGGCCATCCCGAGAAGCATATGTGAGCTAAGCCGATGTATATAAGCATGTGTGTAAAAACTCGCGAGCCTTTTAATTGTAAAATGTGGGTAGTTTTGACATATAATATCTAGGTGCAAATTAAATAAAAATCAACGCTGTTAAACTGACCATCATTATTAATTCTTTTACCGCATCATGTTGGGCATGGATCTCTTCTCGGAATGAGAAAGGTACAGACCATAACTGCAAAGTCAAATGCAAATTGGAAGACTGTACATTTAAATCATTATTCAGCTTATATTATGAAGAGACTAGAATCATATTTTTCCGGGATTCCGGAATCTAAATCCTAGGACTTTCACTTTACGCAATTATGTGCGTTTTAAAAGATTAAATGTCAGTTGAAGTTGTGGTGAGGACAAACATCTTGTGGTAACCTATACATCTTAAAATTCTCGTAATATTCTCTAAGACTTACTTTTCATTTATTTAAACACAAATATAAGGATGGGACGGGACTATTTTGCATATACGCTACTACGCTACGATATACTACGCATGTCTGTCTTACTCTTTGCAATCCGTTTGGCAATAAAAAGTATGGGCATATGAATGCAGGATTTGAAGCCCGGCATAGAATTATGCGGTCAAGTCCACATTATGAAATGCACAAAGTGCAAAGTTGGGAAAATTGGAAAGAGAGAAGTCGCCAGAAAAAGCGGCGGGAATTTCCAAATAGATGCGTATTGTATGCAGTTGAGATGGGTTTTTAATATTACCGTGATTTGAGTAATTCTGTTTTTGGCGATGCATCAAAAGCCATGTTGATCACGGCTTGGAGACTTTTAAACATACTTGGTACTAGCTCTGATCATATTTTGATTAAATGGCGAATCCCTATAGTGAATAGTTTTTGTTCCATTTTCAAAATTGTAAATAATTAATAGATCCGTTTTTTCCAACGATCATTTTGTTTCGGACTTAAACATTAATTGCTTAAATCACGACTCCATTAGTATCGTTTCCTGTTTTTTGATTATTTGTCAACAATTAAAAATTTCCTACTGTTATTTATTCTTGAATAGTTTTTATGCACCGATTTGAGAAACATATATCATTGTCAATTCTGCTGTCTTTTTTGAGTTATATAACTAACAAACAAACATGTCACCACACATTACCCTGATATTTTGAACCATCCTACCTCTGATATTACTATATCTTCACACCAAGTCATTTACGGGGTAGGCAGAGCGTGTCAAGTGCCAAATATCTCTATCCATACTGACCTAAAGTCGTTCTATATTTATCAATATCTCATCAAACAAGTCTCACAGCCAAACACCTCACATACCTATCGTGGAATTAACTCTCGTTGTCGAATCGGTAAGTCTCGAGTCCATTGCCAGGGTCATTCAGCCAACAGAACAACAGATTCGTTCCAGACCACTGACCAGGAAGTGGACAGTTCGTCCACAACCCTTTCTCGGAGAAAGTTCTTTGTACTTTCTCTCCTTTCACGGTCTAACGTTACTCTTTGTATGACTGTTATCCCATTACGGTGTATTGAGTAATTAAGTATTCATGAGTATTGAAAGGGTTGTTCGAAATGCGTTCAGTCGGACCGTTAGTTCCCGGTTTATGGCGGTAACGGGGTAACGGGACACCGCGGGATGAGATCGCAAGCTATGACGTATATCTGTTCCGTTGATATTGTACAGCTACGCCAGGCAATAAAGCTGTAAACATTTTTGAGCAATAAGAGAAAGAAGAAAGGCGGGAACAATGTAGAGCAATGTAGAGTAATTGTGCCGTTAGCCGTTATGTATACAACATTGTTTTGGGTCTGCTCTATCAGATAAAGGACTCAACAGTATTCTTGTGACGTCACATTCGTTTTCAGTTGTTTACTATGACGTCACGGCTGAGGAAACACTTCTGAACAAATCCTCATTCTGAATATGTGATTTGAGTGTGATTTAATTAACGATTCCCATGAAGGTAAGGTTTTAATATTTTAGCACCTTATCTATGCTTATCAAACGTATTTTAATGGTTTTATAAGTTATATGACAACAATAAGCAAATTGTGTTTTAAGTAACACTATGTGAGAATATGTATAAATGTGCCTGTCAGTATATTTTCTGTTTACTTTTTTTTTGCAGAACTAATTGTCAAATTGCTCCTGTAGTCATAGACAATAGAGTTCGAAGCCACTGGTATTACTTTATTGTCTATTGTCTCTGTTCTCCCCGAACAGCACGGCTTCGGTTTTGAGAAAAATAATAATAGTCGATTTGCTAAATTACCTTTTTTTATATTCTCCATATTATGTACGCGTCTTTTGTTCAGATCATAGACAATACATTGGGGAAACAAGATCAATTCTAATTTCAAAAATTTTAGGCCAAATTGTATAAATATTTTAAAAGGTAGCTAAAATATTTTAATATGTAAACAGTGTAATAATTAAAATGTAAAATTACACTTTTTAAAATTATTTTACTATAAACCCTTCATGACAGTTTAGACGCTGATATATTAACTTTTAATATATTAACTTTTAATGTTAGTAAAGTGAACAATGTTATTATTCCAACTTGTGGCAACAAGTTCTATTTAGACCGCTCTCTGGTTCGTTAAAATTTGACATATCTGGTCAAAATTCTACAAAGTTTCGGAACGAAACCAACACAAATTTTTTGCAACATTTAAATGTAAGCAATATTCATTTTTTCAATGTTATTGAAATCTAACATCACACTTGTAATTCGCGAAGGGTTAGGCAGAGGAGCGTAGGATACTCTCCCGTTTCATTAGTTACGTTTACCTCACGCCATGGAATAAATGGTGAACCTATTACACCGAGCTTTACACCTGGATATACACCGGGTATAAATCCAGACTCCGAGCCACTACTAGAAATTTCAAGATAGACAAATCCAATAGTATCCGACCCGGGGAACGAACCCAGAACCACAGGATCAGCAGTCCCGCTTGCAACCGCTCAAGCAACAAGCCAGTCAAGCAACAAAACGCAACTAAAAATTGTACCTATAACATCTCATGTCCAATTACGTCATCATTCCCAGTAATGAAGACATCCGTGAAATATACGAACACACCTCAATAATTCCTGTTCCTGACAGGTTCCCGCGGGCACTAATAAACGGCCTGATTCTAAGCAACGAAAACAACCCATAGCTTTCCTATGGCACTGTGAAATCGCTGCACAAAGCCAACAAAAACACACACAATCGACTTAACTACATTTAACTTCCTAACAATAAAACAAAAAGGTAGAGAATGGTAAAAACAATCCAACAAAGCGGTGTTGGGATGGACAATGTGTCACATGCTTTAACTATTCTCAGTTGGAAGCGCACAATGACAGATTCTTTGGACTAATGACATCCAGAGCTGGCCGCATTGTGGGCCGTTTATGGCACCCACGCGACACCATAATGGAATTAGTTCCACTGTTTTGCCAACAGCATTTTCTACTAGATGCTTCGGTTCTGCGAAGTATAGAAATTGGGTGCTGATGAGACCGAAAAAAACTGAACGCGTGCCTTGAAATTTTGACTCCCGGTTAAAAAATTGATTTCGGCCACTTAAAATAATGTTCGGTGCTCTCTGCTTGTCGCCTTGCAGCCCCGGCGTCACGAGTCAATAATAAAAGAATGACCTTATTAATATGGCCTTTCAGCTAAATTGGAATATTTAAAAAATACAGTTTTTTTAAACGTTATAAGGCCGACAAAATATTTTGTCTGTGGCGCCTTTTTAAATGTTGCCAGGAATTGTTTGATAACAAAATACATTCTATATCGGGTATTAACATGAATAACCAAATTACAGTGTATTTTAAATAGCAGAAGAACACGTCAACAATAGACAAAAAATTTAATCTAACCTAATTATCTGCAACACAAATAAAATCATCATTATCAGCATTAATAATGACATGACCATTATTACGCTAGGTTGGACTCATTTTATCCAGATATCCAGAACAAAAACAATTTCGCAAGAATCAAATTCCAACTTATAATTAACAGATTATCAATCTTAGGATAACGAGAATGCGCTCATAACTTTGGTGAATATTATACGCGAACATATACACAGCGTTTCGGACATTCATAGTAACACATACGTATCGCTCTGCTAATTTGTCTTCCTATTACTAAGGGATTAGGTTTGGGTCAGGCTAAGACAGGGTAAATGCTTGCGGGCTTAGCAAACGTCACTTAGAGACGGAAGCTGGGGATAATTGTCCCTTTGAGGGGACGTTGGGAGAAATTGCGTTATATCAGTAATATTGTTTATCTGTTGTTTGGTCAAGTGGTTGATAAGACCGGTTGCTAAGCCGAAGATTGTAGATTCGATTCTGGTCTGAAACTGCTTAGTTTTTATCGTCCTCTTCTAGTTCTGGTGTAAAAATAACTCTGTTCATTAAATGTTCCAAGAAAAAAACTTGACACATTAAATTCATTATTATCGTCACGCCAGATGTATTGTAGGGTAGGTAGACAGAATCGAGCAATAATTACATAAACTAAAATGTTATAACGATGAAGGTAAAGTCTGTGAGGAGAGGATATATGGCACTCAGCGCACTCTGACTAACTGGTCCAGACCTAGCGCGATGATCTAATAATAAGAAAATACAATATAAAAACATTATATTAAAATATTGTGGGAAATTATCAATCGTACTTCATTACGGACAGTATATGTCCTCGCAACAGCATTTCGCAAGCAGCGTCATACTCGTTAACCCCCGAATGTTTGTCGGGCGACGGGGACGCATGTCGAAAATACTTAGCGGGGCTGCGCCTCATTATAATCCCTGCATCCCTACGCGGGGCCGGATCGACCGATATATTAACACGTCCAGCCACCATACAGGGAGATATGGATATGATCAAAATTCACTGTCCACGTATACTGCTGTTTGAAGACATATATATTTTACACTTAAATGTTTCGTGAGTATTTATACACATGATTAAAAATACATACATATTTCTATGTCTACTACTATTTCGTGCATACATACGTATTTCTGTTTATAGAAACATTTGACACGATATATTTCGTATGTAGATTGATGCAACTTCGAAGGAGATCCAGGCTTATCTATCTTGATCAAAACGGTCAGACACTGGCTGGTGAAGAAGTGAAGAGAAGAAAACTAACACGTGTGAAGCGAGTTATTATTGTAGAAAAATCATGACAGGTCGGTAAAGATAGAGTTATTCCGCACTCAGTGCTCTCTACTCTACTTATTGCATAGCTTATAAACACACACATATCTCCACGGGTAGGCAGAGAGCACGGACAACAATATATTTTATATACAAAAAAGAAACCATAAACAATGTTATTGAATTACATAAAACTAAAAAGTTTCATCAAAATGTGTATAATAATTTTTGAGTGACGACGGTAGACTTTGTCATTTTATATGTATATATTGACTAAGACTTTTCGCATAACATGCAAAAGACATTCATAGACAGATTAAAAAAATATACAGCTCCGTGTGATAAGTTTTTCTACATACTTCACATTTTAAATATCGGATTTAATTGAATAAAACTATCTATTTACAGAACATTCGTCGTATCCACTCTGCATCACCGAAATCAGTGAGTGTTAAGAGGGCGGCCGAGAGCATACCATTGTTATAATTTTCAATAAGGGGTGCGATCGAGGGGCATCGATCGGCGGTACAACTACTGTGCCATAGGGTCTCGCCGGTGCAAGCCCTCTGCGGTGTGCATCCAACTATGAATATCCGCAGTTAGTCAAACTTCCACCCTTGGCAACCGTATGACAAATGTAGAAAGATCGAACAGGATATATTTAGTAAGAAATGTCACAGCGATGTCTTAATAATTCACAAGCACACTGAGATACAAATATAAATAGACACACAAACAAACAGAAATATAAATAAACATAGACACATAAATGAACATGAAAACAGAAATAAACATGGACACACAAATGTACATAGACACACCATAATTCGCACATAAAAAAAGTAACATCACGTCTGTAATCCCTGAAGGGTTAGGCAGAGGAGTTTGATACACTCACATGTTTCATTAGTTACGTTTAGGTCCCACAATGTAATAGGCGGCGAGCCCATTGCCATACACCGGGTACACATCTAGACTCCGAGACACTACCAGAAATTCTAAATTAGAAAAATCTAATAGTACTCGAACTGGGATTTGAACCCAGGGCCTCCCGACCGGCAGTCGAGCTTGCAACTACTCGAAACAATTTCATATTATTATTAATAAATATCGAAAATTACCGGACAGTTGTTATATAACCTACGAATCCATCGCCCAAAAAATATTAACATCTGTCTTGAACATGAGACATGAACATGAGCTACTAACGCCCTCTACATCATATGTAAGGAAAAGCACAATAACTTGAGAAAAAATTTATCTCGCATTACTAGCCAAACATTCATTTTTTATGGTACCAGTACCAAACTAACACTCTAGACTAGACTAGACTAGATTAGACTATACTAGTCTAGTGTTAACCGCTTTCACAATAGATGGTATCGACCAAAATAGACAATATCAGTTGTAAGAAGTGTTGCTGTCCTTGAAAATTTTTAAATCTTATATTATGTTAGGGAGTATTTGCTTACCACTGTGGATCAGTATCGTTAGTGGTCGAATTATTAATGCTTAAGGTAAGCTAAGACATTATAACGTCAACAAACACAATTGTTGGTTCACAATGTTTGACAAACCGTGCATGGCCAATGTGACAAATCATGGCGTAAACTCTTTTCGTTCTGAAAGGGCCCCGTGTCTAACATTGGAATGATAAAAGGATTGATAATGATGAGAATGATTATGATGTTTATGATAAAGGTGCTAAAAAAATTTATCATTTACGTTTTGTATTTAATTAATTTGAAAAAAGTGTTATGTATGTAGGAAATAACACAAAGCGATAAAAATACGGGAAAAAAATTCATTTAATTATTTCTTCTAGATTTATCGACATATAACCCCAAGCAATAACAAATCCAATGTCTAAGTGAATAAAAAAATATGTTTCTTTTACGACATCTCGAACAATTCACAACATATTGCCCGCGGCACCACGTGCGTTCTACGGCGCAGAACTACCCCGTGTGTATCCAACCTCCTGTCGCGCTGAATTCTATTAAAGCCCAAACAATGCTACCCCAACTAATGTCTGGACTAAATCCCTAATAAGTATGCCATTGTGAGAGAGGGACGCGGCTAACGCGACAAGGAACCCGTTATAGCGATCCGGCGGATTTATAATTATGAGCGCGGAAATATGCTTTTTTGTTTCATGCGATTTTCGCCTTAGTTTTATAGTAAATAGTATATAAATTAGGATGTGGGAATTAGGCGGTATGTGTCATTACGTTGCTGGATGTAGGGGCCCGGAGTGCGGTGAGCGCTTGGCCATGGAGGCTAGCCGAACTTGCCGCACC
>DWJK01006300.1:0-10578 GCA_018248815.1 Croniades pieria auraria | reverse complement strand
GTAGTAGCAGGGTGCACCACGTGCAGGTGAGGTTGGCTTGGGCTCCTGAGATGGTAGTTGGAACCCCTTACACCCCGTACCTATTTATATTTGAGTACAATTTTCAGAATTATGATATATTTACATAAATGAATGGTTACCTATTAAAATTACACGTAATTAATATGTGGCTGCAATCTTTTATGGACCATTGCTGTGCAAAAATGTCTCCCGAAAATGTGAGGAAACTCCAGTCGCTCTTGGAATGGATGGATTGGAAATGTTACTGTGGAAAATCTATGTTACAGGGCAGCAGACGGGGTTGTTTTTCCCAAGTAGGGTACCAAGGCGGGTATCAAGTTTTGAATTTATCAGGACGCCATCCCGTTGGCCGTGGCTGCTTTCGACACGGCACCGTTGTACATGAGCTGCTTCACGCTCTCGGCTTCTATCACATGCAGAGCAGTCCAGACCGAGATGATTACATTAACGTACTCTGGCAAAACATTATTCAACGTAAGACATTTTAAAATAGCAATAAAGCACACATTTCATATACGCACTACTGCCACAAACGGTACATAGCTAAGTTCCGCGTCAGTTATTTCATAATAGTCATAATAGTTTTATTGTCAATAGTGTTACGAAGTTTGCAATCATTATGTAAGTTTTATGAATAAGATAATGTAACAGTAATATCGTTTGTGGAGTACTTAACTATTTGTGTAAAGGTATTTAGGTTGA
The DNA here is from genome assembly GCA_018248815.1 of Croniades pieria auraria. Lineage (NCBI taxonomy): Eukaryota > Metazoa > Arthropoda > Insecta > Lepidoptera > Hesperiidae > Croniades > Croniades pieria. The sequence goes on along the minus strand of DWJK01006300.1, from coordinate 9,855 downwards.
ACTCACGGTACCGACGACCTGACGCATTACAGCTTGCACAAGCCGAACACAAATTACTGATATTTAGTCTACCGTGACATAGGTAACCCATTTAATGTTACACTTAACCTACATTTTGTATTAGAATTTACGATAATTAGCTTTTATAATATTCCCTATTCGTTGGTTCATCTATAACGATGACGAATGTATTAAGAATTTAATTATCATGCCAACATGGTTTTATTATATTTCAGCGGCAAGACATAACTTCCGGAAATACAACTCGTTTTCCGTGTCTGACTTTGGTGTCGGTTACGACTACGAAAGTGTTCTGCATTACAGTAGAAAAGCCTTTTCAGCGAACGGCCAAGACACACTAGTGCCTAAACAGGTGACTTGTATCAGTTAACAAGCTTTTTAATAAACGTTGCCTAAAACATTTAAATACAACTTACGATATTTTATGTCGTTACAGAGTGGAGCGGAAATTGGACAGAGAGTGGGTCTCTCTCAAAAGGACGTACAGAAATTAAATAGGATGTATTGTGACGCTGATTCCAATGACTCCGACAACTCAGACGATGAAAGCACGCTAAAAAAACCAGCTGTAAACAAAAAAAAATCTAAAAACAAAGCATTCGAAGGCCATGGAATTGGATACCATCAAGGTAAAACCGTGGTTATTAAATTAAAACCCACGGTTGAATTATATCGATTACCCACTGTGCCAAAATTTCATATGTTTGATTATTTTAGTAAAGCGCCGGAAGTCATGTCGCCGACGCTTAATCAAAGAAGCGGAAGTGGAAAGGAAATGACTTATGCGATAAGTACATCTGGAGATACAGTAGAATATGATAAACCTGCACCTAGAAGTTCGATGATACCCACTCAAGTCGAGAATGAAGAAGTAAATATTGATAAAAGTATTAATATCCATATACCGTCGGATGAACTTCACATAAGCCCCGAATCAAACTTCGGCAAAAATAATGATAGAGATACATCCTCAAAAAATAAAACAGACTCAAGTAAGTTTTCGGATGAAATGAAAGATGAAGTAGGGATAATAGAATTTTCTGATATATCTTACACTTACCCACGCAGTGAAGATTTTAACAGGAATTACAGCAAATACTACAATTCGATAAGAATACATGAAAAAGAGCCAGAAATAGTAAAAGTTGATAAATTATTCGACTCGTCTAGATTACGTAATAAGGATATACACTATGATGCTAAAGCGGATTTACAGTCAAAACCCGTTGAACAAGATTTTCAAACTTATTCCAAAAAACAAAACGGACATAATAAAAATGATCAAAATTTGTTCCCATTACCACATAAACATATCTCCTTTACAAACCATAATTTCGAAAACATTTATACGCCAAGAGATTTTTATTATAATCCTAGGGAATCAAGTATTCCTGAATTTAAATCACCTTTAAAATATTTAGCGGAACAACCCAATAATAATGATACGGACGATGCAGCGTATATTTCTTTGAAGAGAGATTTTCCTTTAAATGAGGACTGGTACACAAAAGACAAGTATAAGCGAAATCCTAATATAAATTATGACGAAGAATCATACACACGTGGTACAGGAGAAAAAAGCAATTATGAGAACCCTCCCATTGGTAAACATTATTTTATACCTGAAAATATCCATCATTCTGAAATGAATGATGGAAATCCCTATACATTGTTTGGTGCGCCAGTTCCATTGACACAAAAGTGGTTTACAAAAAATAATTCAAAACAAGAAAACTCACAAGAACAATACTATGTAAAGGATAATAGATAAACTGTTCAATAAAATTATATACTTAAAAAAAAATTAATCTCGTATAGAACATATACCTATATCGTTTTATGAGAGACAAAAATATTATCATTGTTAGGTAGCTCGTTAATGAATGAGTAATTTCTAACAAAGATTGTTTAATGTGATTTTTGATAAACTTTACAGTGAGGATAATTAATATTATATTTTATAAAGTTATTTACAATTTTATAAATATTTTGTATTATTTTCCATAATTTGAAATAAATCATAATTTTGTTAGCCCATATTTGTTTTATTCCATTCGATTAATTTGATATAAAATTAGTTGTAAATGGGGAAATTCTAGTGATTTGTCCATTACTTTCCAAGCATCGAAGTAATTAGATTTTTTATTCAATGTGTCAATTAGGGTCTCATATATATTATTCAATTGGTTTTGTGTACTGTGATGTAAGTACTTTTTTCAAGTACAATAAGCTAATAAAATAAAAAGAATTCTCTTCTTAATTTAACAAAATTGATGAATTAAAAATATATTAAAAGGACAGAAAGATTTTCCACTAATAAAAAACATATTTTAATAGATAAATTGTATGTCAATTGTATTAGAAGCATTAGAAGAAATTGTATAAACTTCTGCCAAAAAGCAATAAATATAGTGGCTTCCAAATAGGATAGCGGGAAATAATAATTTAATAGTGTAAATTTTTTTTAATATTTCCAAACGTGACTATTTATCGATAAATGTTGTTAAATATTTATTATTCTTGGTTTCTATTTTTTATTTGAAATGTGAAGCCACATTTTGTATTTTTTCACAATGGTCACAATAAAAAAACGAAATCAATGACATGACAGTGACAGTTCAGTCATTTATGACAAATGCTAGTAATTTTTTTTTAATCAATGATGTTATAAATAAAAAGAGAAGTACGTAATCCTTAGTTAGTGCTTGTTACTAATGAAATGATTATTTGTGGTCGGTGACGTATCTAATCTGCTTTTAATTCGAATTTCATATGTTCGCTTTATTATTTAATGGGTTGTGCTGTCTCAAATGTGCACCGGGCAACTATGTCTTTATTCGGTAAAAACACCCAAGAGCATCGTGATGCAAGAATGAAATTAGACAGAAAATTATATCTTGCAAAGGAGTCCCCGGAACCCGACTTTGATCTATCGGAGTGTCAGCTCAAGCATTTGCCGCCCGGTATCTTCTCAATATGTAAGGTCTACAGAAAAGAAAATTTGTATCTTCATAATAATCGCTTGCAATCTCTTGAAGAAGGAGGACAGTTATCTGATTTATATCTATTGAAAGTCCTTAACTTGAGTTGCAATAAGTTTTCATACATACCAAGTAACATTAAATATTTGGTAAACTTGACTGAACTATACCTCCAAGAAAATATACTGGATATATTACCCGACACAATAAAGTATCTACAGGCCCTACAGATATTTGATGTGTCCAAGAATAAATTAAGATACTTGCCGCCATCTATTGGGAACCTAAAATGCCTTAGGAAGTTGAATATTACAGGTAACAAAGACTTAACAAAGTTGTGTCCAGAAATATGTTTAGCTACTAATCTTATTTTGATTGAATTGGATGGTGGAAACTTTTCTTTTCCACCAATAGAAGTATCTATGTCAGGTACATCAGAAATAATGAAATTTATGTGTAACCACATGAATTTAGAATATACTCCTCCACTGGCGGAAGAATCATGTGCTCCAACACAAGATGTAAATGTGACACATAATCCATTTGTAAGGTTAAAAACAATTACTTGGGAGGAACAAGAAGCTGCCATAATAGAACAAGAAAACAAAATACATAGAGCTAATCAAGAACAGAGAGAGAAATTTCTAAGTCAAGTCTTGCAAGGGCAGCTTGTTCTGGATAATGAAATAGCTAAAGTACATGAAAGTAGAGAAATCGAGAGACAGAAACTTTTAAAAGATATTCAGGATGAGGAAGTGGAGATAGACTGTTTGATAACAAATTTTATGAAGTCTGATCGTCTGCAACCTGAAGTAATTCAGCAACAACTTGCTCATGAACAGCTTGAGCATGATCGCTTGCTGGAGATTGCTCGGCAGAATTATGATAATGTCAAGAAATCAGATATCCTTAAGACTATGGAAAACCTTTTAGAGAATGACTATTCAATCCAACATTCAAAGCAACATTACAAGGATCATTTGAATAATATTAAAAAAAGCATTTTGATGCAGGAATCAGAGGGATCAACTAAATTGGCATCTATTTTGAGTGCAAAAGATGAGTCTCACAATGTATTAATTCAGAAACTTCTGGAGGATCAAGATATGCAGAAGGCTCTGGTCTCATCTTTGCTTGATAGAGTTGACGCAAGGAGTTGGAGCCTGAATCAAGAAATAGCAATAATTTCATCACATCTAGCTAGACTTAGCATGATCGAACAAGAAAAGAAAAAATTGCATATCTCATTTAATTACAATGAAATGTTGGAGCAAAGGACACAGTTAGTGAATTTATTGGATGATCTATTACAACAAAGAAGTAAAAGAAGGAAGCAGTTGATAGATACATTAAAGGAGGCAGAGGCCGAGGCTGCTGTGAAGAATGACTTTTGGCTTAAAAGTTACCAAAAGCTTGTTGACTCAGCACCTAAAAATTTGCTTAATATTGGGAAATCATTGGACCCATTGCTTGCTAATTATCTCTTGCAAGAGGGTGTTATACACTGTTTACCATTTCTGGTGTCCTTCCTGTTTTCAGATGAATCTTTGATAAATGTAGCAGGGAATGATTTAAAACAAGCTGGTGTCTCATTAGCAGCAGATAGGGATGGAATTTTGAGAGCAATTAACCTTTATGTAGGAACAAAAACTGACAATCACAATAGTCAAGCGAATGATTTAGATGAAAAACAGTATGGACCGAGTGCTCCACCCATGGATGATGAACAAAAATGTACTGGAGTTCTTAACGCAAATGATACCGCCGATACTGCCGGAGCAGAGTGTGTCATTTGTATGGATAAACAATCCGAAGTTGTGTTTGTGCCTTGCGGCCATATGTGTTGCTGCCAATCCTGTTCATTCAAGGAATTAGATAGTTGTCCTATGTGCAGGGCGGCTATAGAAAGAACAATTAAAGTCATTGTTGCCTAAGTGACTTTTAATTTTTGCACGTAACAAAGTGCAGTTGCACATTTGCCAAAGATATGATGTGGATATGAATAATATAGAAATGAGATAAAGATCTATTTTTACATATTGTGTGGAGTTTGTTTATCACTATGGCACAATGGAAAATAATACAGGCTTTTTTGTGAAGTTCTAAAATGCTTTTACTACCATATCAGCCTTAAAACTTTGTCAGTGTTTGAGTAAAAGGATGTTGTTTTCATAGTATCTCATTTAAATAACTATACTTTCCTGATATATACTTGTTATAATTAAGGCTTTCCTAGCACACATGTATAAATAGGTAGTCATAATGTTGTGGATCCATCGCAAGTTTTGTTTCTGTATATTTAAAAGGTTGATCATTTAAATACTTTTTAAGAGTGATTATGCAAAATCATAAAGCAATAAGTACTGGTAAACACTGGGCCTAGATGCAGGAAGAAAATAATGTGCAGATATATTATATCAAAAGGGATACAGCCATAAATATGCCATTGTTAAATTTGTATTCTGTTTTTTAATTCTAGTTTAGCCATTTAAGTTGATTTTGATCTAAGCACAATATATAGGGTTATCATTTGAAGGATTTTATTTTTCATTGTAATGACTGTTCAAATTATGAATTTATAATTTCAAGCTGACTGAATATCACCACCTTTAGCCTTACGGTGTTTGTGAGAAAAGTACTGAAATAAACAAAAGCAATATTGTAAATTTTTGGCTATTTACGTAAGTTCTTTATTTAAAACATATATCTTGTTACTAACATTCTTAAGATAATGTAATCAATTGATAAGTTAGTCTGACAAATAAGTAGAGATATTAAAATATTGTTGAGTAATTCGTATTTCGCCATTTTACAACAATTAGATTATTATTAAATATCACTTTAATAACGGTTATAATATTACAGTGATAAATATGAGTTGATTGCATATATACATTTGATATGCAATGCTGATCAAAGAATTAGCCCGAGCTAAAATTATCTTGGTTTTCGATCATAAATGTTTAGATATAAGTGATTAAGGGGCCGTGAATTTTTGGAGTATTTTGTAATTGAAAATGAATTAATTTTTTTCCTCTCTGTCCATCTGTAGGGAAGGGTAATGGCAATTTAGTTGCTTTTGCTGTTTGATGATTAGTTATTATTTTATCAGTTTTTGAGCAGAGCACTGGTTTTAAACATTTTTGTTAATTATTTTCTTGTCTATGATTTTCTGGTCTATTATAATATGTATATCTGTAGCACTTGAGAAAAAAACTAGTCTGTGCCTTTAAAATTTAAATTATTGTGTCTGTGATTCATTAAAACATGTTTGAAAACCATAGGTTGTAAATTAAAACCTACAGAGTCAATATCTCAATTTTAGTATGATATAACTGAAACTCATTTTTTGTGATTTTATTGTGTTTTTTTGGAGGAGGAGGAGATATTGTTAAATTATTATTGTTATTCCTTTAATATTTAGTTGTAAAATGTTTGAATATGTTTATACAATGGTAATTTATACCTGGGTGGAACATATTAATGTGCTCTAAATAATCGAAGTGATTAAATGTATAAACAAAAGAGCACTTATTGGCGATGGCTTGGCTTTTAGTCTATTCAGTCTGTCAATTCTGTCTGTCAATTCTGTCTTGATACATTCTGTTCTGTGATTCTATTTTGTGTGATTTTATTTTGTATTATTTAAATACAATAATTTGCAATACTGAGATAGCGTTATGGTTTTTTCTATTTTGATTGATTTGTGTTGATTGTAATTGGTACAATGGTAGTAAATATTCAATAATGTTTATTGTACAGAGGGTCCGTAATGGTTTTTTTTGTTAGATTTTTCAATTTCATAGAAAGGTAGAGTCACTGAAATATGTAAATATATTTATATTTTATGGTGGATTATAAAGTATGCATCATTTGGGTATATGTACGGGGCTCAGTTAAAAAATATGGCTCAATAATATCTGCTAGATATGGTAATTAATTCGTTACTTTTAAAAATATGAACACTTTGAAATCTGTCAGTGTAATTTTGTTTTTTATATAAGCTAACTTACACCATCAAGTTTATGCTTTTGCTAAAAACGAAGAGAGAAATTAAGGCCGCCATTTTTGTATATCTGGCTTTTGAGTATAGTTAATATTGAAAAGTTCATTTTTGTTTCTGTAGTGAAACTTTGTATTCTAATGTGTCTACTTGAGTTACGTACACTCTTTAACCTCTTCGCTATAATTTAAGATTGTCACTTCATTCCATTTTCCACTGCCTATTTATATTTTAGTTTAGTTACTTTTAATACGCCTAAGCACATTATATCTAGCTGTGTATATTACATCTGTATTATTAAAGTGTATAAACTAGGTACTCGTGTTCAGTGTTATCACATTTTGTTATCGTTGGTTTCAACACGGAGAGTGATTTGCAACAAGTTCGATGTGTTCATGACTAAAATTGTATAAATGCTATTTTGTGGATACTTGAATGAATATTATCAATGGGTAGTGAGTTGCCTAGACGATGGTACGTATTCATTCAAATATTTTCATTAAAATAGGACGCCCAATAAATTAAAACATACATATGTGAGATTTTTTAAGCGAATGTATTGTTATCACTTTTTAAAATATACACGTCTTTAAAGCACATTTATGTTTTGATTTTTTCTAAACCTACATTATTAAACTTATAACCCGCTTTAAATGATTTTCCTGATTTGCATAAGTATACATTTTTCAAATGATTGTAAACTGGCTTATTTCCAGAATTTTTGAAAGAAACGTTATTATGAATATTAGTATTTTTTAAATCTAAACTAGGTCATTAAATGCTCTGCTAAACTGTCCACATATTTATTTAGCAGTACTAATGGCTGCCATAGTTTTAATCAGTGTCCTTTATTTACTATGAGGCCTATGAATCGGCTTTTTGCCTCCACCTTTGGCTTGTAATTTCGTACCGGTCGTCATCCCACCTAGCTAATGACAAAGATCGATTGCTTACACTAAGGGAGGTTTGTATCCAGACGGACAGAGACAGGTAAATAACAAAAATTTTGATATGTGCTAAAAAAAATTGCAAGAAGCAAATATTAGGAAATTTCTATATTATTACAATGAAGTAAACTTTTATACCCCTTGCCTACATAACAAATGGTTTAAGTACAACGGGGTAAGGAAGCCATTTAAATCGTGAACAAATAGGCGCAAAAAGGTTGGGCGAGAGAAACTTGCTTACGGCAATATTTTTATATTTACCAAGAAATACCGGCGAGGGAAGGTGGAGGTAGTTCTTGAGTTAAGTGCCAAGTCAACAGATTCAGAATAAATAATGGTGACATTTAAATTCGCGTCGCGTGCGATCGACGTATACATGCATATTGTATGTGTAGTGCTTACATATCCTTCGCTCATGTAAACGGTTTTGGAAAACATTGAGTTTACCCTTGCCTTCTATTACTGTTTATGGTGAGCCTATATATAAACTATTTTGTTCACGTAACCTGGAGTTGTTATTGAAGTGAGCGAATTTGAATACCCAACAATATTCTGGATTAGACCTTGAGTGTTAGCGCATTGGTTAAATATTTTTAGGGACTGCTACCAAGTGACTGCCACTAAGATACGCTATGCGTCCTGTCTTATTCAACCTTTGAAATAATTTGCGATATTATTTATCAATATGATTTTATGAATATTATTTATCAATATGATTTTGTGAATATTATTTATCAATATGATTTTATGAATATTATTTATCAATATGATTTTATGAATATTATTTATCAATATGATTTTATGAACGGTATCGGTTATATAGAAAAAAAATTTGTTTAAAAAAAAATTGGCTTGAAAAAAGGGGTAAATCTTAGGACACACTCTAGAGACTAGACGAATTATCGTCATTCCATTTTAATGTTGCGTAAAGGAAGCAGGTGTCCCCTCAGAACTAGGGGATTCGACCCAAACCTGCTAAGGTGACCAAGTGCGAATTTGCATATATCACACACACACCTTATTAAACATTACGGACAATTTTAAAACGTGTGGGTTTCTTCAAGATGTTTACATTTGCAGTTGTGAGCAGAAACAAATGTGATTACATACAATTGTGTTTTAAGTGCTGTGATAAACAGGACGAATGTGGGATAAAACAAAGGAAGCTCTAGCGATTACTAATAAGTAGCATGTAAATAATGTTGAAGTAAACAATTTTTGTCCGTTACTTCTCACATGAAACAAAGTAATCATAGGTAGGTACCGCCTAGTCTATCTTGCTCACGTTATTTCTCATATATTGGAACATAATTAGATTACTAGCCGGATGACCGGGCTTCGCTCCGGACTATCATCCCCTCGAGAGAGCGCCGAGATTTTCCGTTAATCTCGTAACCCGGGTTATACATGTAATGAATATGAGATTTCCAACAAAAACTTGAAATAATTTCCAGAATAAATGTAAAAAAAAATATCTAATACTCTTCATATTTATCTTTAGACTGCTTCGTTGGTCGAGTGGTTGATAGCGTAACTGCTGATCGAGAGGTTCTGAGTTCATTTCCCGCGTCGGGTACTAGTAACGTTGACATTTATCAATTTTCCGAAAGCAAATTTTAGCTTTTGATGCTCATAGATGTATGTTCATATGAATATAGAAAATATACAAAATTACTAATTGCATATCTATTTTTAAAGAATTTGCTTCATTCACAATTGAAATATAACTAATGAAACCAATTTTTTATGATGATACAAAATTTTACAAAATAAGATCAAAGCATATTTTTGGGATTTTTTAGCAATATATCAAAATATGGAATCCTCATCATTGCTTCCTGTCGCGGCCGTCCGTCTGTCCGTATGTCATAACCATATTACCTACTTGGAATTCTATTCTATA
>DWJK01006299.1:0-10579 GCA_018248815.1 Croniades pieria auraria | reverse complement strand
CTCCGAGTCACTACTAGAAATTCTAAATTGCAAAAATACATTACGCACCCGACTTAGGATTTGAACCCAGAACTTCCCGATTGGCAGTGGCGCTTGCAACCACTCGACCAACGAGACAGTCTCATTGAAATTATATAGACAATTTCTAATTATTAGCTTTTCAGTACCAACTCAAATATACTTCTAAACCATTTCTACCTATATGCAATAAATACAATACATAAATATATCAAGTTTTATCATGTCAATGGAGTTTACAACATCAGCAGATCTTACTTCCTATTTTTAACGTCCGGCAACTTGGAGTAGCTACAACGGCATTAATGCGAATACCTCTGCATTTTTATGACTGACCCTGAAGTCAGTCACAGATGGTTAAGCTTGAGAACAACTAGACTAAATAAATGCCTCGTCTTATTCTATGTCTAATGTCCAGATCAAGCTTAAATATTTTAGGCCATAAAATATATTTTATATTCGTTCTAACACAAATATTCTACGGCTTTAATACCATACGAGTTCAAGAGTATTTTCAGATTTCCGTTGCGACCTCGCTGCAAGCGGCGGGAGCTCATGAGGAAGAATCTCGTACAGGCCCGAAACTAGTCGGGCCATCCCGAAAAACGTACATGAGTTAAGCCGGTACATTTTTAATCGTATGTATAAATACCCACGACACATTTAATAGTAAAGTATTTTCAGATTATAAGTAAAACTCAATATTACCTAATGTAATTGGCGAAACGTTTTATTTAATACATTTATGAAGAAACATATAACAGATAAACAATCCCACGTCTGGACAGTCCCGTCTTCCGCTAATCGGAGGCACGCTAATAGACATTGACGTAACACAGTCGATTGCATTTTATTCCTAATCAGACGCTACAAAAAGGCGGTAAATAAAAAAACTATTTAAGTATTGTTGAGTAGTTCGAAAGAATACTATTTGATGAGGAAATAAAAGCGGGAAACCAAGGTGAACTAGGCGGCATTTATAAAAACTATTATGTAAAAACCACAAAGCGAACAATATGTAAACGAATTATGATACTATGGTATAGTGGTCATAATAAAGTTGTTATGACACATGTATAAATATGTTCAACATGTATAAACGTTGATCGAATGGGTGCAAGCACGACTGCTGAGCCAATATTCTTGGCTTCGATTCCTGGTTTAGGTAAATTACTTTTTTTTAAACTTAAAAGTCTTTGTTATAGCACCAAGTCTGAATTTGTGCCCGGTGTATACTAAAACACAGTCCTATTTCATGGAACCTATGACACAAAAAGTGTAATATGCGAGTACTACTCTCCTCTGCCTATTCTTTCCGTTCCAATGTATTTCCGTACTTAAAAAGCATTGTAAAATAAATTTAGCACAATTCTTTGTCTTTAAACAACTTGTTGATATTAAATATATATAGTTGGTAAAATATATAAGACAAATACAGGAAAATACAAGAGGTACCGACGTAGCTTAGATTTTAAAATTAGAACAAAAACTGCAATTGATTTCAAATCCGATTACATTCCTATAAGATTGGTAACAGAGCTGTCTTTGAGCAGAAATAAACGCCTAACGTCGTTTCCTTTGACGCCACTTTCATCATTTTAACAGAGTATTTAATGCTTTATTTATGAGCTCAAATTAAGTTCCTAAGGTCGACGAGCAGTTAGTTCTTTAAAACACGAAAAATGTTTCTTTAGCTTGCTTATGTCCTAAAATTTTTAAGCACACCATAATAAACCGTTACAAAAACTCAATAAAAACAAAAGTAAGGACAGAGTACTGATATATTGGAAGAACAGAGGGTAATATCTGTTATTAGGAAACGCTGCCCACGTAGACCGTTGGCAGCAATTTTTCTGACAGATTTAAAATAATACATTTATTTACAAATCTGCTCGTGACGTTGCGGCTGGGGGCAAAACAATAGGCATGCCAATACTTCAATGAGTTGCGAAGTGTGGTCGGACGTCGACAAGATGGCTGACGGTGAAAGTGGCCGGCGTCCGGCGTACCGTTCGTTCGGACCGTGTGCGTACATGCGCCGCAACTATTTATCTACTTATCTAGCCGCTCCCTGCTGATCTGCTTACAACGCGTATGTTCTAATACAACCGTTATAAAATTTGAATACTATATACTAAATTACTATATACTAAATTATTACTATATACTAAATTTGAATTTTACTTGTTACTTGGACTATTTTTCTAATATATCAGCTATCTCGTCGGTCTAGTGGTTGCAAGTGCGAGTGTTGAGCGAGCGGGCCTGGGTTCGATTATCGGTAGGCTTTTATCGGGTTTTTTTTTCCAATTAAATCCCTAATAGTGCTTAGGAGTCTGGATTTGTGCAAGGTGTATGGCAATAGGCTCACCACAATACCATAAGACGTATAATATAACTAGTAAAACGTGGGAGCACTGCACTCTGCCTAACCATTAAGTTATATAATGCGATACTCGTTAATTAGAACCATATACCAAATATATTTGAATGCTTTTTCCTTGAAGTAACAAGGTAAAAACATGGCAAGGTCTGAGTATCCTTTATTTCACGAATAAATTACACTTTATGATATTCAAACGCAATGTCACTGAGTCAAGGTAAAATCGTAACTTATATATACAGCCCTTTACAACAAGCAATGCAATATCTCTTTAGGTTAATAAACTATGAAGGCTGTATAGCTATCTTATATGATGGAAAATTAAGAAGCTTGCATTCTCAAAATTGGCGGGACAACCAAGAAAAATACTTTCTTCTTCAATGTTTTTAATAATTCTATTGTTTTATTTCATACTTTTTTTAATATTCCATCATAAATTATAACATCGACAAGAACTTTGTTTCAGGTAACAGATCGACTGTCAAAAAATTAATACAATATAAAATTAACAAACAATTTTGTTAGTCGTATACAACACTATTTTTAAATGAACTGTTCATTAATAAATAATGTGAATTCATTATTACTAATAAATCACTATCCTGTGGTATGGAACTTGTGTATATGGAATACATAGTAAAAAAGTTAGTGTTTAGTGTCACTGATTGTGCACGAAAATTTCGAATTAAATATTTAAATGTGTGACATTGGTCCAAGACAATTCAGGTCACAGGGGCGATTCGCCGTCTGGACTCGTATATCCGCAAGCCAAAGTTGTATTACGTACTTTCTATGAAGAATCTAAATGTCCAACCATAAAAAATGTCAGCATTAAAATAGTCAAGATTTTTTTATTACCGAAACTGCATGCTTTATTTTTTAATAGAAAATTGTATAATAGCGGACCCGGCAGACGTCGTCCTGCCCGGAAAAGCAGTTTACACTAAATATGTTAGTTTAAATTTAAAATTAACTTATTTTTATTTGGTGATTCCATAATTACGTTTGGGTATAAAAAAAAAATAGAAAAGACCGCTTAAAATTGTTTAATGTGGTCAATTGTTCAGCAAATTTCATTTGGTAACACACCAACTGCAGCGCCACCTACCGGGTCTATTTGTGAATTCGAGCCTTGCAGGGACCCACTCGAAAGTACACAAAAAATGTCAATAGAATGGTTCTGTAAGATCAAACAGCTGCGTTACCTTCCGGGTCCAATTTTAATATAATCGTTAATACGTGTGAATAAACGTAAATAAATGAACACGTGTAAAATTAATTGTAGCGTCATGGTTAGAAATCGAAACACAGCTCTATCTAATTTGTTATCTAAATCACCAAAAATTTAAAAAGCAAGAATAATTTCACTGTAATATTACTACAAAACAAATTTAAATATTCTTACAATATTTAACGTTTAATGTAATGTAACGTTTACTATAAAATAAGAGTTTAGTGTAATATATATTTAACTTATAGTTTAGCCTCAGCAACACGTGGCTGGTTACGCCAGTGTAACATGAAACAAATTGTAGCTTTTATGAAACGTTTGTGCTTTTAACATTGCGCCATCTATTGGATACTCATTCAATCAAGCCGACTAATTACCTTACACCGCCATCTGTTAGAATCTTACGGAACTAACAGATTGTCAGATAATAAACAAATAATTCGCAATAAAAAAATATTGCGACTACAAATTGAGATATAAACTATTCTGTCGTTCAAGTTGGATCAAACTTCACATAGTGTGCAAAATTTGATTAAGATCGGTTCAGTAGTTTAGGAGTCCATCGCGGACAAACAACGCGAGACGTAATTTATATATATAAAGATTGTATTATACATGTATGAAGAGATTGACGAATGTGGAAGAAGCACGACAGGTCTGCAAGCATAGAGATATTTGGCACTCCGTGCTCTCTGCCTACCTCGCGACGGACTTGGCCTGAAGATACGTATGTATGTATATTACTTAAGTGTCCTTTTTTATTTGTGTTTCAAAAGGATGATAAATGTAGAAGAAGCACGTAAGGTTGGTGAGCATACATATATTAGTCACTCAGTGCTCTCTGTCTACCCATAAGGGACCTAGCGTGATGCTAAAATAATAATAGATACTTTTTTAAATCAAATTGTGATTGTTCAACAAAGAAATTTCAAAAGAGAGTTCTGACACGTATAGTGTCAGAAACTAAACTAAACACAATATCAGTAGAATAGGTTATTATTATTCCTAATTAAAGAACAAGGGCTATATCCAATCGAAGAAAGCATTATCGTGTCCGTGATAAAATTCTTAAAATCCTCAACAGTTGCTTTAGTGCCCACTTGAGCTGAGGGCACTTCAACCGCACTACATGTGCGAACAAAAACTCCGGAGTGTGGTAAGTTAAACGTGCATTTAATTTTATTAATATCATCGTCATCATCATCATCATTACCGTCATCATCATCTCTGTTATCAGTTTGTCTCGGTCCACCGTTGTACATATACTTCCAGTAACGAGCACAAATTGTTTTTATAACGCGATAAAAATACCAGTCAGTAAAATTGAGGGCTTAGCAGTCTCACAGCGAAGGTTAAACTGTGTTTATAAATCGAATATTTGAAGGTTGACGCGTTGATATCAAAGATAAGATAACAGAGAATTAACCAGAGATATATTGTCTTAATGTGATACAGCATCTATGTTGAGTACAACTGAATGTTCTTGAACACATTTGATTTTTTTGTAGAATGTTTTATTTCAGCGTGGGATGCCTTCCAGCTGGGTGAAGTGACGATATACGCAAAGTGGCTAGCAGTGGTTGGATAGGAAGAGCTGGAGATCGAGCTCAGTGGCATGCTATTGAAGAGGCCTGTGTCCAGCAGTGGACGATGACGGCTGATAATGATAATGATAATGAAATAATATATGTAGTTATATAGAGCTTTCGTTCAGGCTAAAGTTCCTCGGGTACGAATCGTCTGGCGGTATCTTTTAGTTCATGTAGATATGTCTTTAGAAGCGTATATATCACGATAGCTAGAAAAAGATATTAGGAAACCTATGTTCCTAAGCTTCTCCATACAGTTGTATAAGGCGTTCCAAGTCTGTTAATTAACTTGTTAACCTGCTTGGTCGTCTAAAATTTTAAGCCTCTATAGTCCGAGGGAAATCCCTAGTCTAATAACAGAGAAATAAGAGTTATAATAATGCGATGATATTTTTACTTCTAGGATGATTCCAAATACAAATTCTTCACAAAAAATAGCTTAAATCTCTGGATTTACGAACAGAAAACTTACTTAACCACTAAATCCTGCCTTGATATGTATATGTGCAAATAGACTTGTAATGCATATCTATACAAATAATTTCAGGCGGCCATCTGGTTCTAACTTTGACTTATCATTTTCAATTAATCATTTATCATTTTCAAGTAATGCAATTAAAGGCGAGCTAATCTTATAAATACAAAACATTCAATTATTGTTCTCAAAAGTTTCCATACAGACAGTGAATGGCATTCCTTTCGCGATTCGAATAATACTCGTCTGACTCGTTCGTAATTATAAGCGAATCGATTCGGTCGATATTGTTTGAAAATAATGAAATGACAGCGGGTTGTATGAATGTGGTATATTATTGGGTTTCTCAGTACCCGCGGTGCTAGTCTGCCATATTAGAGATCATCAAAATCGGTGCTATAATACATATTATAGCAAGGAATATTGTGAAATATTACAATACATTTTTTATAGTAACGCTCTAGTGACTGCACACCTAATTATAAAATATGTATCTCATTCTTACGTCGTCAAAGATATGAACAGATATAGCAAGACATATCTTCGTATAGTTAAACATATTATTGCGCAGATAATGACCGCAAAGATATAATATTTGTAAGTATCTGTTGCTATTATAATGCCATAATATACACTGTAGCACAATATATCGATGCATTTTATCGCTCCATCTGTGATGAGCTTAAATCTCGCGCTGATAACAAATTCCTACACTGTTCAACAGCATTAATTCAAAAGAATTGATTCAAGAGAATTACGACTTAAAAGAATCGCTTTCTTCACGGTAGATCCTGACGAAAGATATAACGGAAATCTTATTGTTAGATTCTAATGCAATAGAAAATAAGTAAATGAATTTGTGTAATAGTTCCCGTTGGTGGGATGTTCTTAAATTTAATCAAAACATTTAAAATTTATAGATATGAGTTTTACATACTAAAGAATAACAAGATGTCAAGCACAGTGGAGATACGTGTTTTGGTGAAGGAGCGTCGTGATAATTACGCTCATGTGTTTTATTCATCTGTATTTTTTAACAATCTGTGAAAGAAGTCTGCCAAGACCATAGCAAGTGGAAATTCTTAATCTCTGCCTAGCCCTATGAAAATAGGCGTGACAATAAGTAAGTTTGACAAAAAAATTCATTTGAACCTAATTTATTTAAAAGTACAACAATTTTAATAAAATTCATTTATGTACAATTTAGACATAAAAATAGCGAGATTACATGATATCCTCAATAGCACATGACAGTCGTTTAAAACGAAATAAACATTCCTCTCGCGAGCAAACCGAACGTGTAACCTAGAGATGCTAGGTCTTGTATGCGAATTAATGGCTCTAAATCAGCCGGTGTCAGTTGGCGTTGAATTATGAATCATGATGGCGGCTAAGGCAATCTTGGTCAATTACTAAACTAACCTTGCGCGGATTCGCCAGGACGTGACGTCACGATCGCGATAGCTCAAACGATCGCTTCCTTTCGTAACATAGACATGGCCATCGTTTTTTAATACATTTTTTATTAACCAGATAAAAGTATAAAGAACGACAAATGTTACTTATATAGATAATTTTGCACAGCTTTATTGCGTGGACGAATCTAGTCAGTCATACTTAACAGTCAGGGGTCTGTCACTGACTGAAGCTCTATGGCATATATTCCAATTTTAAACTTATGCAGGTCCATAAAGTCGAAGTAAAATTCGAAGCCAAACGATTCTACTACATATACTCGCGTACATTAATGTTATATGAAAGTAACAGTGGAATTGGATATGTTTTCTTTTTTGAAGTTACACTTCTTTTGAAGCGTTAGGGAAAAATTATGAGAGTAAATTTTTACGATGCGCCCGCACACCAACACGAAAAACCGACACCATAAAATTAGCTAGTCAACATTTTAGTTACTTTATAATATTTAAATAAAATTAATTTAATTAGATAATGCCTTATAATAAAACTTTCTTTCAATGTATTAAATACCTTTTTTCCTATTATTAGTGTCGTTTTCTCTACAAATATAGGATAACGCAAAGGACAACATTTTTAGAAAGATTTTTATCTTGTTACGCCGAAGAAGTATAACTTCTTACGTGCGTACCTAAGTACACACACGCGGTTTTTTTCTCCAAAATAATTTTAAATATTCATCGAATTATCATATGGTATTCTAGTATAATTGCCTACTTAAAATATTAGGTAAAAGTAACGGTAAAATTTTAAATATAGAGTACATGTTCTTTTCTCAAAATGGCGTCGTTATTTAAATCATTAGTTTCATTTAATCGTTTAAAACCACGTAACGTACGTGAGTATTGCAACATTTTAGTAAAAATTTATAATTACACATAATATTTACATTTCAATATGTATTATTGCAGTGAAAGATAAGTAGTTATTATATTGAACTATTTAACGTTATCATCAGTGAGTTAATGACGTCAGGAGACAAATCATACAATTATAGTATGTTCGACAGCCTCGTTGGTCGAGTGGTTGCAAGCGCGACTGCCGATTGAGAGATCCTGGGTTTAAGTTCCGGGTCGGGTGCTATTGGATTTTTCTAATTTAGAATTTCTAGTAGTGACTCGGAGCCTGGAATTGTGCCCGATGTGTGGCAATAGGCTCGTCACCTATTCCATGGGACTTAAACGTAACTGGTGAAACGTGGTAGTGTACTACACTCCTCTGCCTACCCCTTCGGGGATTACAAGGGTGATGTTACGTATATTATGTTCTTATTTAATTGTAGTTGTAAATATTGGAAGAAATAAGTACTAATCGAATTTTTTAAACAAATGTTTGTTACATTGGCTTAAAAATACTTTTATTTATTTTTCATTACATATATTTCATTACAATTATAATTGAATAAATTATTATCATGATATTTTTTTATACAACAGTCGATCCATGTCAGAGTGATCGAAATCGGATGAAAAAAACTAACCCGATAACACTCTGACCCGCAGTGCACAAAGCTTGATAAGTGCGCGGACATCGAGACAAAGTCGAGGACATTAACCCCGGCTATCAGCTGACGACATCGCGCAACGCGGAAAAATTATCTTTCACGCCATATTTCGGTCGTTCACTACCAACGCCCTTTCTTTACGATTTACATCGCTAACTTAACACAAATTCGTTTTATGATCCCTTTATTGGTCCACTTTGGGACATAAGCCTCCTCTCAGAATGCAACAATTAAAGCCATAGTTTACCGCGCTGCTCAAGTGCCCGTTGGCAAACATTTTTAGAGAAATTTTTTTTTGGGAGAGATGCAATTAAGAAAATAAATGTTTTCTGAATAGGAAACGTCAATAATGTGTCACAAACACAAAACATTGTTTAAAGTTTACAAAATAATGGCTAATTGATAACACCGTCCGCGTCATGTGCCGCAAAGGTCTATTGTTCTATATTAATCGCTCAAACCGATTCAATGTTGCCTGCTATAAAAATTCCCTCAACGATATAACAGGTGGCAAGTTACAACGTAAAACGTAAGTACTAGTGTTAAAGGCGTTAATATAATGATTGTGGCGTCATGGTGAAAAAATAATTGGTATTATGACTTCGCAGAGAACATCCAGTGTTAAATTTCTCTACCAGACCCATCTTTGCATCACTCTCTTCATACAAGCCCACCGATTTCGTCGATAATATTAAATTATCTTTGTTCATTTTATCCAATCAAACTCAAAATGCTACCCAATTTCCAAACGTCGTATGTTCCGAGAGTACACGAGCTGTCGTTATTTACGGTTTCCTCGAGGAAATTGTTTCAAAATAATAAAGGGACTTTTTGTGAGTATTGCAAATAAGTGGACGTACTCTTTATAAATTGGAATAAATATATCTACATATAATCATTTTTTTACGTTATGAACAATTTATAATGACACGCAAGTAATGGAGAAAAATATTTTAAATTGCGCGAGTGAAACATGATAAATGAAAATTCAAGAAACTGCAATACACAAATAATACATAATATTATATACCATATTCAACTAATTATACGAAAGTTTAAAGGTCAAGTAACAAATAACTATCAGAAAACATGATAACGTAACTATATTGCAAAGTCAAATTAGTCACAGGGATTAAAAACTAACAAAATCGAAGACGCGTAAGAAAGTATTGTGTAAGTATATATGTATCTGTTGCTTCGAAATTCATGTTAAATTAAGATATGTGCCTATAATCACATTATTAATTCAAATATATAGCGACTAGCGTCCTTCTCATGAACATTAGCATAACAGAACATAAAAACTCAACGCGAATGCACGCGCGACTCACGACTGCACGTGCATCGGAATATTTCTAATTTAACTACATAGCCTTGATATATGACAAAAAGAGTAGGTACTTATACACATGTATATCCATAAGTGTGAAATATTGGCCTTCGTGTATCATTACGAATATCGGCAATGGCGCGCGCCGTCCGCGCAGGTACGGCGCGCAAATAATCGCGACCTACTTCGCCGCCGCCGCCGCGCGTGGTATCGCACTGCTAAAAATAGACGAAATGTTGAGAAAGCAACGACAGCCGACGTTCGCGTTCTTCCACCATTGTTTGTATCGATCTTTTTTACGATTCACATACAAATAACCCTTTTTACGATTCACAATTACATACCAAACGATATAATAAGTACATGTTGATGTTGCAATGTGGGTAGCTTTCGCTAATTAATTAGCGTAAAAAAAACTAATTTTAATGATGCAACAGCACTAAACAAAGTGACTATGTAACTATAATACAGTTATATAATCTTAAACTGTACTTGGCAGATCGGTAATGGTAGAGTCAGGTAGGTAGAGTAAGGAAATACTAAATAGTTGTATAACTCAGTTTTAACATTATTATT
>DWJK01006298.1:0-10579 GCA_018248815.1 Croniades pieria auraria | reverse complement strand
ACATATAGGAAACGTATATATGTATATACGTTTCCTAACAATGTTTTCCTACGATGATGTAGATACTTTTGGCGAGTAATATTTAATATTAAAAACATACATTACTTATCCAAAGTGCATGCTAGGATTCAAATCTTACATTCTCGGAGTGCTACACTCAATTCTTAAACACAAACCTGTCAATAGTTAATTATTAATGATGAATATAAAAATAAATGAACAATACAACAATCAAACGTAGTTAAACTTAGACGCTTTCTAAAGTCTTGATAGGAATATCAAAAACTCGTGCTTTTTAAAGTACGTATTGTAAAACTGTTGCTTTATATAACATTCCCAGCTGTTACACATACCTACGCACGCACGCACTCAAGGACCCATGCATGCACGCACGCACGCACCCACGCAAGCACGCACGCACGCATGCACGCACGCACGTAAGCAAGCATGCACGCACCCACGCATGCACACACATATCTACGATGATTACTACGTATATCAAGATATTTCTATCTAAAAACTCAATGTACATCATACTAGTTGATACTATGAAATATTATTGTTGATCGATACTTATAAAAGGCATTCCTCGGCAATCCTTAATTTGCTCTCGTTCCAAAATCCCTCTCAGCCTTCAGCTAACCTTAAGCAATCGATCACTTCTAATACAGAAATTTCAAACTTATGGCTGCGGATTTAAGGGTTAAAGTGGTGTGCAAATTTATAACAGCCGTGGTGGTAGAGCCTGGCAATATTGAACTTTAATTACTTTGATGTAATGTTGGAAGTTTAGTGTTTAGGGTTATTGGGGAAAATATTAGGGTCCGTCGATAGACCGTGCTATTTAATTGCAAATTAACTTGGACGAAATTTCATTTAGGGCTAGCTGGTTTCCCAACGGCCTTTATCATACTTTCGATGTATCAGATGTATGGAGAAATTGTTAGCTGTTTGAACTGGCTTCCGGTCAGTTTTAACAGAATTACATATGTAGTTCACTTGAATCAAACACTTCATACATATTTGATTAAATTGAGCTTATGAAGGATTTCGGATACGCCTGACACTAGTCGGATTACGAGAAAACACACACGCGTCTGTAGATAATTTATTCGTGTATGTAGATTTTCAACAAAAGTTAAATGGTAAAATTCAAACGAACATATTTATTATCATACTAATATACGTAATGTAATCATACATATTAGGTACATTTTAAGCTTTTATGAAAATCATTAAAAATATTTAAGCTGTAACCAGATGAGGTGTGGATAAAAAATATTTATTAACGTAGGAGATTATACTGATTTGATCGCAGCCGTTATCTGCTCACAGTATTGATGCCAGAAAAATTGTTTTATTCTGCTGTAACGAGGCAACACCCAGTTGTATATGTCTTTGTTCGATACCTAAAGATATTCCAATACTTATCATTCATTCTTGTAGGGGTTGGTTTAGAAGGATTTTTTAATATCCAAATACCTTTGCAAGTGTTTAAGATATTTTCAGCCCGAAATAACCCGTGGCAGCTGTGCAACTCTAAGGTTGAGTCCCATTGGGCGCGTGCGTTTTCCGGGTTAAAAGTTCGACCTAAAAGTTATCTCATTGCAAAGAAATAACATCTGTCTATTACTTCGTGTTTGCTAATAAACAAACCATTAAACGTTACTAGAATAACACATTGCACATGTTTTACAATGAACTCAATATCTAAAACGACGACAATAAGCTCGCACGTGTTACATCAAAAACAAAAGGGTCAAATTAAGAGCCGGCGCGGTGTTTACTTTTACGAGTCTCTACAGTTTGGTGTTTCCAGGTACTTGGTTTTATTACCAAGTGATTTTTTTCTAAATTTTAGAAACTTTATGTACTTTCTTATGGTTTGTCGGATAGTTATTGAAGTCAGTTACTTATTTATGTGCTTTATACGAAAATTTTTACGATTAAATAAAAATTAAAGTATGACGCCTTTTTTTACTATCACGACTTTCAAAGAACCTGATTTAAAAGTTTTAGACTGTAAGTGATGACTTTTAATTAAATGTAATAAAACAATGATCAAACAATAACTGTGTTATAAAAAATTGTGTAGAAATAAGTAAAAACAAATATCATCGATGTTTTTTCTAGAAAATCGGGATTTTATTGAAAAATATAAAAAAAAATCATAACTCTAGAACTATTGATTTTTGGATAGGGTATTATAACATGGATCGGTAGGATATGCGATAGACTTTTGCTCCTCCAGATCTTTTACACCTGTTACCAATCACCCTGTATATTAATAGCAATAATAATGATGCTTTGTTATATGTCTAAAGATATCGTGATAAATATTTTTTTCTCAATTAATCTTTCTCTCTCCTACAGTCGTCCCCATTTACGCCCGTCAACTTTCGGTCGAGGATTAACATCCCTTCTCGTGACGTGTCCGAAACATGACAAACCCTTTCTAATGTTTTTCCTTATAATGATATATTTATATAAAACAGAAAATAATATCTAACTTCCGCGGCTAAGCCCTACGTGAGACGGCTTCACAATATATTAGCAATTATCCCTAATTACCACGCCCATTAATCGAACCTTATGCCTGACCGCCTGGATAACGAGGTAGGTATGGTATGTTGTGGGTCCATGGAACTCGGAACAAGAATAAGAGCTACGACATCTCCTGCCTGTCGTAAGAAGCGACTTAAAGGAGCCTTTCGGGGTTGTCCACAGCTAGAGTGGAAGCTCGAACCGTTCAGGTGGCCATCCCGGGAAGGACGACGATGTGCGGCCGCACATCGTCATGGGAATCGGCGGGCTTAGGAAGAGGCACTACTATACTTCTCCCGGATGTTGGGCCCGTTGGGGCGTTGCGCTAGGAGGACACCGGTGCGTTCCGTTGGAGATCCTGAAGCCCTCCTATTAGCGGCGAAGAAGGCCACCGAGGGGGTTTTAGTGCGGTAAAAGTCCTACATAATCCGGTATCACTCCCAGGGTATCGAGTACCTTTTGAAGGTCCCCCCCCCCAGTAAACAAAAAAAAAATTATGAAATGTTGTACTTGTATATCTGATGTATACTGGGTATATTTTCTACGCTTGTGTGGACGTTTTGATGATCTAGAATCAACTATCGAGAACGGGGCTTTCGACAAATACTGATTTGTTGTTCTGTTGTGGTCAGTGTTGGGACCTCAGAGCTGTAAACCTATTATTCAGCTGTTGAGATATTCAATGTAAGTTTAAAGTGATGTTGGAACATTAATAAAAACATTATTTAGATATAATTTAGATGATTATTTCACTTCATACTTTTCCTTCACATATAAAAAATGCTGAATTTGACTTCTCTTAGTGTCTACATGTATCTGTAAGAAGAATTTTTAAATTCTAGTGATTTCTATTCGACAAAACTGATATATTCAGATGATATACTATCCCTATTTTATAGCTAGGACTCTTTGAAGCAAGGGTGAATCGGCATTTCCAAGAAACGCGTGCTCCATCTTAGGACACATCTGTACTTTCAATAGAAAGTACAGATAATCCCGTTAATAAACGGGATCGGAGCCAAACTCTAGCCTACCATATAAAAATATACTCGTATCTTGTAATTCAAAAACAGATTAGGGTGTATATATTATGTAAAGCGGATTCGCAAACGTAAACGTATTTCTGTTAAGAAAGTATTTATTCAACCAATATCTTCTTTTCCTCCGTCGACGCTTGTTTTAAAAATAAAGTTCGCGAATAGATTGCCTATTACATTTTCCTTTTCAGTGACTGCTCATTCTTGATTAGGGCTCGTACCCACTTGAACATACCTCTCGAGTCTCGTATATGTGTGCTGATGTAAAAACGGCGAGAGAATTTACTACATGTGAATACTATATATTCTCAAGAATATTCTATTTCTCACTTATGTTTTCGGATTGTGACTTGCGCATGATCGGTAGATAGTGTACTCTATATAAATATTGTCTATGATACTAGAACATCTAAGACATAAGATGCAACAGAAAAAGAAACTTAGCTGGCATGGTACTCTCACACATTATATGATAACGTTGGTATTCCAACAAACAAAAGCACATTACGATATTTTATAAATCTGGTCTCAAGACTAATGATTTAACTGAAGTCTCATCACATTGCTATCAAAACAGTGTATTTATGTATGATAAGGTGGTATATGTCCCTGAGATAGTAAACAAACAAGGGAAAACCGCTGTAACTTGATAATATCCCGTTTCCGTCTTGGGAATTATAGTTTGTTGTGGTAATGCCGAATATTCCTTCCGTGTTTATACAACAAAATCAACCTAATTTCCGGTTTGAGATTTTATCTGTTTGGATCACTGCATACTGCAAATATTTGGGAATTTGTGTGTGTATGTACATCCGTTATTTGGAGATATCAATATAAAACGTGTTAAAAATTATTGTAGACTTCTTCGAAATATGTTGTGAGCACACAGTGTGATGTTAAGTTTGATTTTTAACTTGTATCGTGTAACTAATATATTTAGTTTAGTGGTAATATCCGTGAACATGTAGGTTCCATTTTTGTTTTTATAATTATATTTTCTTATAAGGTACGATAGTTGTCGGTTAAAAATAGTGAAGCTTATGTTTTATTAATACAGACAACTTTATAACAATTTTTTGTTTTTATACTCTGGAAAACCAAAACTTGACAGCGTAGCCAACTAATAATGCAGGCAAGATAGAGTGCATTTCTCGCAGTTTACCTTTAGCAAGAACTAATAGCAAATTTTGATACTACTGAAACTTTGTAACTTTAGCTGCATTTTAATTACCTATAATATCGTTAACGTATTCGAACAATACATTTATTTTTTATTTACCCTTTGTTGCTAGCTAACTC
Source organism: Croniades pieria auraria (assembly GCA_018248815.1). NCBI lineage: Eukaryota > Metazoa > Arthropoda > Insecta > Lepidoptera > Hesperiidae > Croniades > Croniades pieria. The sequence goes on along the minus strand of DWJK01006298.1, from coordinate 5,699 downwards.
AATGGGCTGACTTAATGCGTCTTTATGCGTAAAAAGAAACATGCTAAGTTAAATATAGAAATAACCAGGACATAAAAGAAAAAAACACTAATGAATAGTGTGAATTATTTCAAATAAATTTCAAAAACGTTTATTTTATGTAAGAAATAATATAAATTACAAATTACGAATCAAAATCTGACATAAAGTAATTTTTAGGTAATAATAATAGCAATATTACGAATTAACGGAACAAATGAATAGCTCGTTAAGTAGTAATGAAGAAAGATAAAAATGTACCACGTCATAAAAAACAAAACAATATTAATAAAATTTCGTGAGGAATTAAGTAATACCTACAATTGTAATAATATTATCACGTTAGCCTATTTTCGTTCGACTTGTAGAACGAATCACTAATAAAACACGAGTGAAACTTTTAGCTTTCGGTATTTCATTAATTTATCCAGCACACAAACTTAGTACCCGAGGCGTATCTTTTGTTTTTTCCCGCCATTCCCCCAAATCCAAGATGGCTGCCATTGTTTACAAACTTCACAAATAATCGCAATCTAGCCTGCTTTTATATTAAAACATATTTAATTTTTTAGTATTTCGTGTTCTCGATTTTAATGTTATTGTCTACGATTTTTTATAATTTGATTTTTTCGCCAAAAATATGTCATTCAGATATATTATACGCTGGAGATAAGCTAGTTGCTATATTGTGATATCGCTTCAGTCAAAGGCACTAAATTAAATTAAATCGTTATTTCTAAGTAAATGAAATAAATTAAGTTAATGTACCCATCTTATATCGGTGTTGTAAACCTAACTGTGCAATATTTACATCAACATCACTTCGTCATACAGCTTGAAGTTTGGCAAACACCATCGTTTTTTACAACAGAACGTATTCACGTTCATATAAGGCAATATAATTATTAATTTCATAATCCCGAGTTATGGTGTAAACATAATAACGTACATCCAAGCAATAAACACGGAGAATGGTTATGGTTCCCATAAGCTATAATATATCATAATTAATTTCCGTGGCATTAATGCCAGGAGAATTAATAATCCGACGACATACACTGTAAATCCCGCTTTAATCACTTAATTAATATCTCAAGTAGACGCAAACTATTAGCTCGCGTCGAATGACAACTTCTAACTATTTCACTTTTGTGAGAAACCTTGAGTACCTTAAACATATATATATATATATATTATACACGATATATTCAATGTGTGGATACCTACTCAATGTGTGAAAGTTAGTTACGGATAAATTTTGTATTATTAATGTTATCCTAATATCGTCACGCTATAACCTCCACGAAGTAGGCAAAGAGCTACAGGTCTTTACAGGTCTGACGTGCTTCTTCTTCTCTATTAGTCACTCTTTATACACCCGCGCTGGTTTTGGCAGCTTCTGCCTCTTTCATCTAATCTACATATTTCGTGCAGATAGGTGTCTTGATCTTCCTTGGCACCAATATCTATCAACATTTGCTGGAACAGGCCAACGCTGAGTGGGAATTTGCTAGTGCTGAATGTTATAGGGTAATCTCAACGTTTATTAAAACGCAGCACTACATTTTTCTAAAAGGAAAGAAATTATAATAGCTAGAAGGGAGCCAAAATACGACCTTGCGAAATAACATTATGAGTACCAAATATTATTTGCTGTTAAAGTTTTACGTACAAAATATATTTTACATCGCGCGAAAACAATAAAATTACTAAAGCGCTTTTTGTGCTCACTTAACAAGTCAACAGTGAATTCATTTATGTTCATTTACATTTTTGGTTACTTTACATTAACACCGAATTATGTTGTATATTCCAAAGACTATTTTCGGATCCTTACTTGTGTGTCAAAAATAATTTTAGGTTCGTATACACTAAAGAGCAAAAAACGTAGACATAAAATGAATTTACGTAAGCAGTAAAAACCATGTTCTATTCGACCGGAAGCCGCCATTTTGGTTAATTGATATTAAACAATGAGATTTTTATGGTAATTAAAAGATAATCTCATTAAGAGGTCTAAATTATTTGACAAATCTTAATGAATCTCGAGAGACGAGCTACTGAACTCATCAACAGTATCGTAATTTCTCGAAGATGGCAGATTTTGGCACTCTTTATCTAATTATAGTTTCCGAAACCGGAGTTTTTAGTCCTCATTTTTGTTAAAGTAGACAATAACAATAGTAATTGTTTAAATTTAATGTATCAATAAATTTTTCAAAAATCGAAGAGCAGGAATTACATTTTGCTTTTAGACTTACACATATTCTCGCGGGAATTATACTGACATTGACATTTCGCGTCGTATCGCTCACCATAAGCACTTTAAATATTTGCCTGTATTAGGGTCTAGACTGATTCATAGAAATGCTTTTGTACTTGTCATCGCGAAATTTGGACATGTCGAACTATTTTTAATCTATTCTGTGAGGTTTGGTTAATACATAATTTGGTTACCTACTTATTTTACTTGATCTGTGGTTTGTTATTGCTTTAAAATATTTCATTGTAAATGTAGTTATACAACACCTAAGGAATTAGTAATTATGTGAATTATAAAAAAAAAATTATATGGTTTAACTTGCGCGATACTGTCACGTTAAAACATTTTAAAGTAAGTGACGCAAATTAATACAAAGTATGCAAGTCTGCGAGATAAAACGTTATTCAGTCACTTTATATGATGTCGCTTAAATTTTTGGCAGCAACAAGGAACCAAGAGTCTCGTACCGCTTTTTAAAGCTTATTCATCATAATATCGCATGGTCACCAAACAGCATTAATTTACAGTTTTCACATCTATTTCACGTTTTACATCTCACTATTTTACGTTGCATTTGCTATCCCAATTACATCAATAACATTTTAAAAAGTGATTTCAATTGAAGTATGAAAAAAACTAAGTAATGCATGACACATTCTTCATCTTCTGTTAATTTAGGCTCCAGCTGAGGTTTGCATTAATTTCCAGACTTACCAGGGTAACAACCCACACACCGAAGCAGTTAACAACAGCTGTTCTGATCCATTCTCATGCGGAGTTATTTGGAAAATTATAACAGATAATTTAGAGACCATACGACCAATATCATATCTGTCCCAAATATCAGCCATCATTTGTCCAATAAAATCAGGCTAATGGCGTCCGAAAAGATCGCATTAAAAGCATAATTCTTGTACCTATATGTCACACAAATAAAATAAGTTCTCGTTTATTTATTATTGAATAGGAATTTATAAGGAAAACCCTTTTAATAAATTAACTTTTTTATATTCCAATTTAGTTTTTAGTTCGCAATATTTCCTTGTAGTAGACTTGTGATAGATTATGAGGTACGCAATATTTAAACTTACGGTACAAATGATAATTAAGTACTAAGTAATAAATAAGTAAGGCTGAGATTAGAAAGACAGAAAAAAAACATTTATTTCGTCTATGGCACTACAGCATTTTTTATGTTAGGGCTTATTCTAAAAATTGTGAAATAAAACTATAAAATAAAAACAAAACAGACAATTTTATTAGCAACGACGAGAATAAATGTAAGGTATAACATTAAATGTAAAAATGTGTAAATGTTACCTTAAAAGTAAAACTTTAAAAGTATATCCAGTTGATTAACCTTAAGAGTCCTTAAATTAGGCCCCTCGAGACAGCTACTGAAGGTCGCTAGCTATCTAAAGGTAGACAGGGCTCCTAAGCTGCCCTATCACGCGATCGACATCAGTCAGCGTCCGCGGATTTACCAACCTTGCCACAACGCTATTAGTCCAGTCTCATTATGGATTCCAAAACGGAAGGTTTGATACTGTAATTCAGGTAATCGACGAAGTTATGTATGTAAACGAAATTCAACGTAGCGCTTGCGAGAATTGCGCTTCCTTTCCCGCCATTCGACTTACCAATGTCTACTTCTCTGTCCTTCAACAAATCCGTACCTGGCTATTACGTCATCATGGTGTCTAGTTAACTTCTGCGAGTTATGTATCTACATACGTAAGCAATGCATGTGGCGCATACTGGTTAATTGACGTGCGGTTTTGTGTATCCGGGCGCGGACACGTGTCGCAACCTTTGCACTGCAGAGCAGCTTAGTGTAGCTACAAAATGTATCTAGGTACATATAAAAGTTGTTAAAATGTGGTGTTCACGAGTGGATTGTTTACGGGAGCAACGAATCTCGACTAGTCTGCAGTGGGACAAAAGGATTATAATATACGAACATTTTCATAGCACCGTCAATAACTGATTTTACAGCAGTTGAATTAATTACCGATGATAATATTTAATAATTTAATTAATTTAATAAGCGATGGCGCTCATTGGGGCAGGCCTATGTCCAGCAGTGGACTGAGATAGGCTGATGATGATGATGATGAATTAATTACCTACTTTTCACGTTAAAGAACTAGGCGGCTGATATGCAGCCTCATGCAGGTCGCTCGATGCCATGTGGGCATTGTAATTCATAAACAAATGCATTATTGTTCATAAGGACTGTTTCTTCAGAATATCTTAAAAATGGGGCATACACATCGGTACCTAGTACTGATTTGCGAAGAAATGTATTGAGCGGTACTGTTTATTCATGTATAAGCTAAGTAAAGGACTCCCTTTAAGGCTCGTTTTTGAAATCACCATGAGACCTGACACCATGAGACCCTAAGGGAAACGGGAATTCGATTTTGTTAGCAAATATAGATTTTCTACATCGTCCAGTCGGCAAACTATAGCAACGAAACGACTTTTAATTATTATTGTTGTCGCTTTATTTACTAATGTAATTGTTATATCTCATTATTAAATACATATCAATATATTTATTAACCATCCAATCACACGTCTTAACCAAATAGTTAAAGTTCTGCCTGATGGAGGAGTTAAATATCTCGAACACCGGTGTGCATGTAGCCATGTATGAAGAAAGGGATGAATGTAAAAGAAGCATGGCAGGTCTGTAAAAATAGAGATAGTTTGCAATCTGTGCTCTCTACCTACCCCATAGGGACTTGGCGCGACGATATAATTGTAATAACAATTATTATTATTGTAAATCGCCTATAAACATTTTCTGTACCGTAAAATTATATTAATAGCGACTCCGATATAACATTCCAATGTAGGCACGTGGAAACTCCGTGTTTGTGAAATAAGCATTTGAAGAGTTCACTTCGAGAGCGTTTCATAAGCGTTCATTAAAAAGAAATTTCGCTGAAAGCGTATTTTTTCACAACTCTCATTGATCTGAGTATTTTTGCCGACATTTTTACTTTGTGTTTGTAATATTCGAGCTTATTGACGCAATAACGTGCCGTCGAGTGTAAACCTCTTACCTGCTTCCGAAATGAACGCAAATATATAACCGTCTTTCATAATACGCACCTCATAAGGCTATTACGATAAATCTTATTAAATGTACATTGATTCAGTATTGACTACAAGATACGACTTATAAGTCGAAATAGAAATTCTACGTACCTATGTATGTCTGACAGATGCCAAATTGTTAGATGGCGGGCACTACGCAGAATTTCTAATGACGAAACAAATAAAAAACACTGTAAATCATTTTGCAATAGCAATATCATTATAATATATTAATCGACCCATTCACATTCCACTGTTGGAATATGGGTCTCCTCTCATATTGCGAGGGTTAAGGCCGTAGTCCGCCACGCTG
>DWJK01006297.1:0-10580 GCA_018248815.1 Croniades pieria auraria | reverse complement strand
GCTAAGCCTCCGTGCGAAGTAACTCCCACTCCTTTGGTTTCCAGAGACAAGGACAAGCTTGGTCGACATTTCTGACATAAACATTCTCGTAATTTTTTTTAAATATTTTCTTATATTGTAAATCAGATCTCTCTTTAGACTTTACACGAGAATATTTTAAATCAATCGTATGATATGTTACTTTATTGTAACTTACTGGCTCACGTGTTACTTGTATTGTGTATAAGTATTTTTGTGTCTTAGTTTTTGTCGAGCTCAAATTGGAGTTACTTTACCGTTAAGCAGTGATAGCCTTGTGGTTCAGAATTCAGCCTCTCACTCCGGGGTGCTGGGTTCAAATCATGGCTTAATGGTTAAATATATAATAATAATAAATATATATACATAATAAATATATATATGTAATAAATATATACGTATATATAATAAATATCATGGTTAAATATCACTTGCTAACGGAAAAGGAAAACATCGCGAGGAAACCTGCACGCCTCAGAATTTATAAAACAAAATCTAAGGTGTGTGAAGTCTGTCAACCCGCACTTGGCCAGCGTGGCAGACTATGGCCTTAGCCCTCTCAATATGGGAGGAGACCCATATTCCAACAGTGGAATGATAAATGGGTCGATTATTATTATTATTATACCGATTTATGAATACATGTATTGTTTAACATTATAGTTTTTAGTTTAAAAATGCCTTTGAATAGTTTCAGATTTTTTATACAATAAATAGTTCATTGAAAATAGTAATTTTCAAAAAAACGTAACACCAGGCCTGTAATCCCCGAAGGGATAGGCAGAGGAGTGTAGTACATCCCCACGTTTCACCAGTTGCGAGTCCCACAATGGAATAGGTGGTAAGCGTATTGCCATACCCCGGGCACACATCCAGATTCCGAGTGACTACTAGAAATTCTATATTAGAGAAATCCAATAGTACCCGACCTGGGATTTGAACCCAGGAACTCCCGATCGGCAGTCGCGCTTGCGGCCAACGAGGCAGTTACGTCAGTAGCAATTTTCTAATAATTAGTTACAAAAAACATTAATAGATTTATGATAGGCCTCTCTTTTTAAATCGCCATTTGATCCCAAACTAAAGAAAATCTGTCCAACGGCTACCAGAGAAGTGATAAACTACATACGTAAATTTTTATCACCAATATTTCTATCCAAAATTTTGCCCAGACAGACAAAATACACCTTGCTAATCAAAAATTATTTTCGCAGAGTACGAATCGAATTTAAATCTCCAGATCAGCTGTCAGTTTCACTCCTCGCTAGCCATTGGACTAACGTCAATTGGGCTATCTGACGTGGCAATACTTGCAAAGAATGGTGGCAAAGAAACGGTACTCAGGAGTCAGATAGTTTACATGTCACCTTGAGCTCTGTTTCCCCATGTGAGATCGCTGCCCACGTCATCATTGAGACCAACACCGTAGCTGGTTCATGATAGACATGAGGAAGATTATTGTAACATGTGTGTAATATATATACGAGTATAATAATTAAATATGTTGAATTTATCTATAATCACGCCAGGTCCCTTAAGGTGTAAGCAGAGAGAGAGCCATATATAGCTAGAGAATTTATTTATTTAATGTCATAGTATTCGTGGCTTTCAAATCAATACAAACGCTTTTGCCGTCCCTGCTACATATTCTCACGAAAATTTCTTGTTGGGCTCGGTGGGAAAGTCCCGCTTTTGTAACCCAACCAAGCTTGAGGTTAAGAATAAATATAAAATAAAAACATACAGTACAGTAGATAGGTAGATATATTTTGTGGAGCAGTGCATTTAATGCAATCATTTGTGTGTCAGCGCGGCCTCGGCGGGAGTTTAGCTGACATGGCTCGCCTATTTACCTCGTTGTACGAAGACAGTAGACCGAATGACTGTTAGTTACCTGTTACATCGCTTTAATTACTATTATCAATAGTAATAACACAATTTATAAAACTTTTGGTGAAATAAAAATAATATAATTATCGACCCATTTATCATTCCACTGTTGGAATATGAGTCTCCTCTCATATTGAGAGGGTTAAGACCGTAGTCTGCCACGCTAGCCAAGTGCCGGTTGGCAGACTTCATACACCTTAGAATTTTTTTTTTATAAACTCTAAGGTATGCAAGTTTTCTCGAGATGATCTCCTTCGCCATTAACAAGTGACATTTAAACTGAAAACGCACTTTTGTAATGAGTTGCGCGCCATGGATTTGAACCCAGAACCCCCAGAGTGAGAGGCTGAATTCTTAACCACTAGGCTATCACGGCAATTTGGTAAAATAAATTATGTTTAAAGTTGTTAAAATTCACGCGTTTTTTGATGAATGGATACATTATTAGGTAAAGATTTTCATATTATTTCATATTATACATTATTTCCGGTGCACCACCGCGAGATAGCCAAAAGCGGTCAATGTTAGTCAGTAACTTAGTAAAGCATTCGTATATAAAGTTACTAAATAGCTGTATTGTTAAAGCAACTATTGTTTTTTTCTTAAGTATGGCCCCTTTTTGAATTTAATTTGGCCTATTTTAAAATAGCTACGCAAATTTGTTGTGACATTTTTTTAAAGTGTTGATTGGATTAAAAACTATTATATGCAGTAAATTATAGAAAAAAATCACACCTACATTAGCGTTTTATGAAATTTGTTTAATTCTGTATTAAATTTCTTCGAATAATTTATTAATCAGTAATATGTGATTCAATGACGCAAAACGAGGAAAGCAAAATTTTTTTTTTAAATTTTGAGACAAATTACAAAAATGTATTAATTAAAACCGACTGACTATTTTTATAGTTAACAATGTTTTATCAATGTTAAAATAAATGTATACGAAAAAACAAGCATTACGACAACGAAAACACAAAAAACAAATATTGTACAGACTTACTGAATCTCATCACAGTGGCAGCACGTATACTTAGATAACTAATAGTAAAAACTGACGTACGGTGGTATGTGTGTACTGTGTACAATGACGCATCATCCCAATGTGGTTAGCGACGCCCAGTGATAACCACGAAAATGGACTCACGCCATTGGTCAAATTACCACCAAGTTGACCATGAACGTTGAGTCAGAACACCGGAACCTCCCATAAATTTACGTAACCTCCATATCTGAAATTGACTTGGAAATCATTTGATGGAATTATTGCTTCAACAAAAAATATACATATGTTGTAAATATATCTTATATCAATTTTAAGTGCGTATGTATTTATCAATTCCACGTATAGTATTTATCGGTTTTTTTAAGTTTCTATTTTATCTAACGCGGCCCGGTGTGGGACCGCCCATGATAAGCCACTATCAGCCAGAGGTGTCATTGGTCGAATTTTCATTAAATTTGCCATACACACTGACTCATACTATCGTAACTAATTTATCATTTTTATTACATGGCACTGCGAACAAACGGCAGCCATTTTGAAATAATTTTGGCGCCAATCGTGGAATGTTATTAGTACAGATTAAAAAGTGTTTAAAATTGTATGAAAAACTTTTTAAAAAATTTGGACACATGGTGGCGATTTTTAAATAAATTTGGCGGCACGAAAGGAGCCCATATTAACACGGATGAAAAATTCTATGAAAATTAATTAAAACAAAAACTTAGAATATCAATTGTGTTTCTATTGAATTACTTTAATTAAAATAGAATTCACTAATTTATTACGGAAGTACGAAAAACAAAACGCGTAATTGATTTTATTAGAAATTTTATAACTACCTCGTTGGAAGCGCGATTTCCGATCGGGAGGACCTGGGTTTAAATCCGGGGTAGGGTACTACTAGAATTTTCTAATTTAGAATTTCTAGCAGTGACTCGTGGTCTGGATCTGCACCCGGTGTATGGCAATACGCTCACCACCCATTCCATCAGACTTAGTCGTAACGTGGTGAAACGTGGGAGTGTACTACACTACTCTGCCTACCCTTTCAGGGATGAGAGGCGTGATGTTACATTATTAATTACATCATGTACCCTAACATATTAGGTATATATGGCGGACGCCATGTTTACAGTGTTAGCCCATTTCGAAATATAATACCATTTTCCTTTTATTTCGAACAAGGAGCACCTAACATATCGCAAAGGGGTCACCTTTCCGTTATTGTCCTGTTACACAAAATAATCATAATACAGACTTGCTCACAGTAATGCAACAGATAGGTAATTTTATTACACATTAAATTTCACTTAAACAACCATAATAATTTAAATGACTACAATTTTCCACTAATTTGCGTAAATAGAAACAAAAACGTAGATTTCAAAATAATCACCGTACAGTCGTGCGTATAATCTGTACTAGTTAAGTGTTCAACGAAATTATCTGGCCGTCGTCACATGTGGAGCGCTTTGTTACCGTTAGTTACCACATTCGGAATAGAAACTGATACCCCGCTCTCTACTCGAAAGTCTGTCTGGAACCTCTCACCGGACCGGAACGCGCTGCACCGAGCGTTTGACAAATTACGCGAAATTATAAATATGAGCGCTTGTGAAAATGAGAGGCTGTCTAAATGAGTGCGTTGATGTGAGTGGCTCAAATGAGTTGACTGTTAAGTAAGTGGGTAAATTTGGGGTATCTATCAAGCGAAAAATGTATATAAGGTGTACACTTAGGTATATATTATAGCCTGGTTTTTTAAATCTGATGTACATTAACAATTTCCAAAAGTATAGCATGTAAAAATAAATATAACATTGACCTTTTAAAAATCGTCACAACACAATAAATAAGACAACCAAATGCCGCACGTAACTGACAGAATTAAATAACAAATTCGTTCAAAAATGGTAATAGTATTAAATAAATTTTATCTTGACCTCGTTTCCAAACGATTGAATCGTCTCAATTCAGCCAACGTCTAGCAACATTTGCAAATAGAATCTGTTTAAAAAATGCTAATTAAACATCAATTAATGGTGTACAAAACCGTAAACGACCAATCGGGCGACTTGTTCAAATACTAAGGTCACCTTGGCGGATAACCTTGGTCTGAATTGTTGACAACCGATTCTAAAGCTAACATTTTTACTAAACACACACACTCACACACGACTCACGAAGCACATAACGAAGTCTAAATCAATGTTGTTAACACACAAATCATTTCAAACGTTCCAACTATTACAGCTACGCCCATTTTATCATACGAAAACCGACCAATGCCATGTCAACTAACGCTACAAATTACGACTTAGATCCGTTTATGCCAAATAAGTCTTTATCGTACCGTAATAAAGATGTTATTCGCATTTAAATAAACAGAGAGCGCGTCAACAACGTACTAATGTGTGTTAGAATAACAAACACTGTCGTGAATGGAGACGCACACATGGACACGGGCGCGAATGTCACGAAATCCAGCTTGTTTCTAGGTTAGAATATGCGCGGGCGCATGTACGGTGTCCATTACATAGACATCAAGCTGGGACATGGAATTTTAAAGTTTAAAAATCGAACGTCAATTTATATCTGTTTTAATTTATATTATAAATTCAAATTAACAACAAAGCAGTGAAGTTGAGGAACAATACAAACAGGAAAGTGTACAACAGAAAAGCTTCCGCTGAAAATAACTGCGTTCGTGTGATAATTGGAACAACTGCACACATTGCAATGGTGATGTTGGACTGGATGTCTATTAAATTGTTTTTATTTTGTAATCTGTGCTATGTCCCTATGTCTCCATTAGATAATTAAAAAGATGGAAGGAAATATATACGACATATTTAATATATTTATATTACGCAATGGTCAGTTGGTTACATTTAAAAAAACTTTCAAAATCGAACCGAAATAATACATTTTGACAACAGGCAATAATAAATACTGTACTCATCTTTTATTATCGAAATTGCGATTTCAATTGGAAAACTATTTATCTGCTACCATTAACGTGCAAAGTAATGCACAATATCAAAGGAAACTTACAAAATCTTAATATGTTACCGTGTAATTGTAGTTTTGTGGAAGGCAATAACAGATCTTCCTAAGTTTTAGACTTTGGCCATCTAATCGTGATATTTATATCTAGCATTTAAGGAGGTTTTCAATATTACTTATTCAATTTTTTACATGTCTAACATATATCCAACATTTAACATCACAAATCCATCTTCCTTTTTACCCTTCGAAACTGATCTTCTCTGCCTATGAGAAATATTAAGGCCGTAGTAGCTTTGGTAAAAATATTATATAATAGAATACACGCACGATTTAAGAAACCTGGAGAACTCTCAGATGTCAAATTCCTTCACGTTTATCTTTACCTATAGCAAGTGATGTTAGATCTTTTAACCGTATATAATGTCGTAGAGGCTTAGGTACGTGATAGGTATTAAAACTAGTCAACGGATGCGGACATTCTATAATAATCACAATAATTAAATCGTTATAATGGTGGGTAAGGAAGGAAATCAACGACAAAAAATTTGTGATTACTGAACACTGGTATTGTATAAATTTTTCTTAAAATTTCTTTAAATAACTAATATAAAAATGTATAAGGTAACGGTTACTTTTGACATTTATACAAACTCAAGGTCACTGGTCAGGACCTATCTATAAAACGCGAAGCCGTTGTCACCGCAGGAGTGACCTTGTCGCCAGTTCTGGCCTAGAGTTGCCGATTCGCTGTATCTGTCCGACACTCGTTCTCCTGCGTCAATATTAGCTGACAGTTTTCCGAGTGCGCTCTAATTGAAAAGTGTGTTCTTGAAATGTTAAGTTTGGTTATAAGCGAAAAACACGTAGAAATGCATTTGTTAGTTTACGCGATAACAGTGTACTGAAAATGTTCTTTTAATATTGCTAATTTTGATAGATCTATTAATACTCATTCACATTCATATCACTCTGTTAAAATGTTAATTTTTTAACGTTCCTATTTCTCTTTCATTTCCGATTCTTCATCTAAATAAATTTTTTGAGCGATCTGGAATATAAACAGCGTTAAAGACGGTCTTAACCCTTCTTATCCTGAGAGGAGAATTGTGCCCAACGATAGAGTGGTAAAAGGGTTGATGAGAACACAGAACACGACCAGTCCGTCCGTAGTAGAACACCGCACAGCGACCTTGGTAGTTGGATAGTCGGCCTAGACTCGTCGAATCACTGCATTACGTACATATCTCAATATGCCGTGTGTGCACCAGTACACATACATTTAGCATGAACAACACACTTTGTGATAATTTTATGTTAAAATTGCGTAATTGTTTATCGTTATTATTATATAACCGCACCAAGTCGCTTGCGGGGTGGGTAGAGAACTAAGTGACAAATATTTTAACTTTACTAACTTGAGGTGCTTCTTTTAAATGTATGTTTTTTATATTATAATTAATTGATAATAATAATGTTCATTTGCATACATATGTGTATTCATCAAGTCTTCGTGAGAAAAAAGATATTATACTGCTTTTTACAAATTTATCAAATATCGGAGCTGCATACCAGTGGAAAACTATTATTAAAAGAATCTTTAAAAAGTTTTGCAAAAAAAAATCGAACATTGGTAATGAATCATAAAGTTGGATCAGTCCACGAAATCTGATCATGATGGTCACCTGACAATGACCTTCAGTGCAGAATCACCCAACGTATTCCGACGCGCGAAGCGGGCGTGCGTATATACATATATTCATACATTACTAAACATATAGTAGGTATATACACAAACAATTCACAACCCATACACAGAACAAACACGCTCATCAGACAAATACGGGTCCTAAATGAGAGTCAAATCTACAACTCCCAATAACAACTGCGATAATGGACCAATATTTATATATATGTACATATGTTTTGCGAGTCTGTGGGACGTCTGTCTGCGCGTCCACCTGTTGACTGAACACGGGTATTTCGTTGAACAGTCGAGCCGTTCAGTTGCGTGAACTGTGAAATAGTTCAGACACGTACATTAAAAATAACCTGAGTTATAACCGGTTAAATACAAAACATCGTTAGTAAAATAAGGTTTATAAAACCTTTAAAAGCCGCGAGCGTTAGTATTAATTTCAAATATTATAAGAGTCAAGTCTTCGACACATTTGTCTGTGCTTGAAAAAGTTGAATGTAAAAGAAGAAAGAAGTATCTCAGGTCTATAAGAAGAGACATGTTTGGAACTATGATGCACAAGCGGTCAATAGATGCGGCCTATGTCCAATAGTGGACTGAGACAGGTTGGTTATGTGTAGATGAATAGCTATCTGGTTTTTAGAACAGGCTCTCTGCCTAATTTGGGATCACATGGTCGTGTGGTTATCCTAAGATATTATTATTATTAAAATCATGACAAGAATACAGTTCGTAAAATCTTGTCGTTATATATTTTTCAAAACATATTAGGAATAACTGCCTCATTGGTCGAGTGGTTGCAAGCGCGACTGCCGATCGGGAGGTCCTGGGTTCAAATCCTGGGTCGGGTGCTATTGGATTTTTCTAATTTAGAATTTCTAATAGTGACTCGGAGTCTGGATGGGTGCCCGGTGTATGGCAATAGGCTCATCACCTATTCCATTGTGGGACTTAAACGTAACTTGTGAAACGTGGGAGTATAGTACACTCCTCTGTCTACCCCTTTGGGTATTACAGGCATGATGATACGTTTTTTTTATATTAAGAATAAATTTAACTAATGGCATAACACATTTTACAAAATTTGTAATAGATTTTAAGCGTTAATATGGCAACGTCAGCAGTCCTAATATTCTTAAAAGCGTTGGAAGTCTACCAACCAACACTTGACCAGCGTGGTAGTATATGCGCTTACCATTTCTCAAACCAATAGAATAGTCGCTTTCAAGAGCATAATTAAAGGGTGATAGCAAACACCGAAAAATGTGGGAAAATTTTTCGCGGAAAAATGGCAACACTGGCGCCAGTACAAATGGCGCGGTTTTTTTGTCAAGTTAAATGAACCGAACAGAAAACGTCCGTTGTTTATGACGTTGAATGATTTCAAGTGTGACCCACATCTTGTTAACGAGTGGCCAACTAGTGATTAATGCACGATAATTGTCCGAACAGTGCAGTTCTGACGTGAACATCCTAAGTGTTCAGCCATGGCTATTTTTATCATGAAAACGAATACATTTATTCATTTTCGCTGTACATTATAACAGGAAATACACAGGGCGAACATAATGTCTCTAAGTATTATTCTGCAATACTACAATGTTGCCATAAGAAAAAATTAATTGACTTGTTAGTGAATCTAGTTATGGAGCTGGTTACGGGTTCCGGGTTCGATTCCCACATGTAAATATTTGTGAACATGAGTAGTTTTTGTGTCTGGATAACAAAGTAACTGTACAAATATTCATTATGTAACATCACGCGCGTAGTCCCCGAGGGGGCAAGCAGGGATAACCACACGCTCTGTCTAGTCTTAGATCAAATGAGACAGGGTGTGTTACTTGATTAAATGCATTAATTGTAAAGTAAGTAAATAGTTCAATGAACACGTTATAACTACTACATACGCTAAACCCATTACGTCATCGTTAACTGACAGTTAACACAACAGTTAACACAACAGTTAAATCTATAGCATTACTGTAGGATCGTCAAGTAAGTAGTTAGGATGTCGTTAGTACCCGTTTCACTTAAAGCATAATAGTTTGAAAATGCTTTGGAAGTCAAAATAATTAGTAATTTTACTGTTGCATAGGGTTGTCAATTATACTCTTAAAATAATATTATACTTTAGAGCATTAAACGAATAGAATTAGGGTCATTTTCAACCCTCAAAAATAACACCGGGAAGTAATTAATGACACACCGTATATACTGTGACGTACACATTAATAGAACTTACTATTATTGTTGACTGCCTCGTTAGTCGGGAGGTCCTGGGTTCAAATCCCGAGTCGGGTGCTATAGGATTTTTTAAATTTAGAATTTCTAGTAGTGACTCGGAGTCTGGATCTGTGCACGGTGTATGGCAATAGGCTCACCACCTATTATTAAACGTAACTGGTGAAACATGGGAGTGTACTACACTCCTCTGCTTACCCCTTTGGGGATTACAGGCGTAGTGTTACGCTACTATTATTGTTATATATTCACGCCGAGTCTGTTACAAGGCAAGCAAAAAGCACGAAGCGCTGTTACATTGTCGTGTTCTTCTACATGCATCATATTCATACGCGAACTGCGGAGTTGTAATAGGAGTGATATTATCTAGTCGCTGTATTTAAAAACAGAATAACTCTTGCATTATGTGTAGAAAAAACTGGAATAAATATTTCACAATGCGTTGGACTCTGGATTAGTTTCTTAAACAACGGATCACGGTATGGTCAGTAAAAACGTCGGTCCGAGACCGCAGAGTCATGTCAGACATGTCATGGCAGTCAGTCATCCATACCGCAGAGTTTGAAGACTAAAGTTTTCAACCAGTGCGTCCTACCTACCAGTCATGACATACGGAGCTGAAACGTGGACACTAACAGTGCGTCTAGTCCACCAGTTCAAAGTCGCTCAGCGAGCTATGGAGCGAGCTATGCTCGGAGTCTCTCTGAAGGATAGGATCAG
>DWJK01006296.1:0-10580 GCA_018248815.1 Croniades pieria auraria | reverse complement strand
CTGTTTCGAATAGGGAACCAATAAAGAAATTGGGGCTAAACGATCGATTCTTATTATGCATAATTCTATCTTACAGCTTCGATGAAGACTCTAAAATGACAACAACGGACAGTTGCAGCTATAACACACCTGGCTCAATCAACGGGTGGCACAGCCCAGACACATCAACCTCGTGCCTTAACGGAGCCATACCCAAAAATGTCTACTACCATAACGGGTTCCAAGATAAAGATAATTACACCCACAAGAGCGACAGGGACGAGGAGAGGTGCTCGCGTTCACCGAAGAACATTAATCTTAGTAATGGACTGAAGAACATTAATATTAGTAACGGCGTAATACAGAAAAAAAATCGTAGTAGAGAAAGTTCTAGTGACAGCGACGTTGTAAATGGATATGACAAAAAGGGTTAGTTATATGTATTTAAAAAAAATGAATAACATTTTTTTTTTGAGTAGATTGTACTAATATTTTTTATATTTTTAGGTGGAAACTCTAGTCCAAGCCAAAACAATAGTAGTTATGAAGGTTCCCCCAATAAATCTAAGGTATTGTGACCTTTGGTTAAAGGAAATTTTATTTTTCTTATTAACTTATCATTTTGATTTGTAATTTATATTTACAGCTAGCTATGGCGAGTGCAGGTCAAGGATCACCCCTTAGGTCTCAATTAGCTCTGAAATTAAAACCGAATACGCCTAAAAAATCTGCCGTCACACCAAGTCCCACTGTACAAGTAAGTTGATATTAATAAGTCAACATGAATGTACTAAATTTTTAGCTTTCATCGTCTTTTTTTTTAATTCTAAACTTACGAACGTTTTCAATGAATTTTAGGAGTACAAAAACATTTCAGAATCATAGTTAAATTATCATTTGCAATGTAAAATTATAATAGTCTGTAAATTTTAAATAACGTTGCACATGATTTATTAAAAATAAGTCAAAATGTCAAATACAACTGTGACAGTCACACTTTAAAATAGCGCGGCAATGCATAAATTACAGATTTCTTCGTAACTTTGTTCTTCGGGGCCGCATTTCCTGAATTTTTAATGTGTAGGAATTTAATACTGCATATTTAATAAACTGTAAAATTGCTATTATTATTGACAGTACTGCTAAATTTAGTACATATTTGTAACATTTCAGTGTCTATTGTGCGATTTTACGTCAACATGTCCAAGAAAATTAGAGGAACATATAAATCGGGCGCATTTCGATTTAACATCGCCGTCCGTGATCGCGAATGCTAACGCAAATACCAACAGCAATATAACAGAGAATCTAACGTTAGGATTGAACAACCCAACAATAACACTGGACAACCCAACATTGGCGTTCAGCGCGATGGCCCTCTCGCCTGGACCGCACAGCTCTTCATTCCAGTGTCCGATATGCGAGATTGAATTCAGCAATGTCTCTGAGGTGGAACTGCACGTTAACGTGGAACATCGAGATATACTAAGCCCACAAAAAGCTGTAAGTTTTAAATAGCCTCTTAAGTTTACAAGTAGATTAATAATGATTCGATTAAAAAATGTTTTTCTCAAAAATATTTTTCTGTTTTTTAACTTTCACTTGGAGAAAATGTTAAACATATATTTACTGTACATATTTTTACATTTTGTTACCCTAATATTACATTTATTATTATCAATCATAAAATTCGGCCGTGACCAGACATATAATGGCGTCGACATCATCTGTAGCCAAAGTATAAAGCGATGTTGAAAATCATTTGCCAGTCATATACTGTTATAATTACGAAAGCATTCCAAAAACAACTTTCACTGTATTAATAAGCATACTCTATATGAAAAATTATGCTGTCTGTAAAGAAATGACTAGATAGTGCCATCAGAAATGTTGGTGGAATAACAATCAATATGTTGATCGCTAGTATTCTATATAATCAATCACAGAACCAGTAACTGTTAGAATAGATGTGTTTAGCAATGGAGACTACAACTTGGCAAACATAGCATAGGACATTGTCCAACTGATAATGTATCCAAAGTGGCTGGCTGTGATTGGATGCAAAGAGCCAAACATTGAACACAGTAGGTCACTATAGGAGTAGCCTAAATCTAACAGTGGATGATGATAGGCTGATAATGAAAGAGTCAATATAATGTATAATATTATTAATAATACTCTCGAGGCAATATAGACTTTAGTCATTCCATGGTTTTTAAAGAGGCATGCAAGAGCACCATTTCTTACTCACATCATTCTAGAATTTCACAAAATTCAAATTTTGCTTAGATTCTGCAACTTTTGCTTCTTCTGTCTGTCTACTTAATTATATATAATATGCATAGGTAACAATACACCATTAGTTAGGGCCTTTAAATATCCTGCTTTGAATTGTGTCTGCAGGAGCAAGTGGACAATGCATCATGTGAGGATGTGGTAATGATGGAGGAGAGCCCGGTGAGCAACTGCCCAGTCTGCTGTCAGCCGCTGCCTTTGTCACAGCATGAATTGGTTAGTTTTCAAATTTTTTTCAGGAGATATCATAAAGAAGTCAACATTGACAGTTTTTCTATGTTCCTGTGGCATAAAATATTTTCCCTCATTAAAGTATGAGTAAAACCATGGCAATAATTTATCTATCACTGCACCATTTAGAGATTTTGATGCTGAAAGCATATCAATAATCTTGACTCCATAATGAATCGTCTCATTAAACCTCTTTAAGATCAGTCAATCCACTAATATTTGTGTGATATAAAAACAAATTGACAAGAATTTAAAAAAAACTTTTTCAGTCTGTAAATAATACAAATACAATACAAAAAAATACAATCCAAAATCTATATAAAATACAATACAAAAAAGTTTTATGTGCAAATTGCTAATTCGCTATGAGAACCAAATAATATTTCCATTTGTTATTTGATGAAACAACAATGTCTGGTGCAGATCCAACATATAGAAGAACATTTTGAAAGGGGGGAAGATGGAGGAGTAGCATCACTTACAGCTGCTGAGAGAGAAGCTCAGAGGAACAGGGAAGAGCATGAGTTTCAGATGCTAAGAGTGAGTCGCCATTATAAACATTGATGACTCTTTTATTCCTTGAAATTTGGACTCAGGTCTGCGATCAGAATGTGTAGAACAAGGCTACTATCTACCACACTGGCAAGTTTGTGGGTGTCCTCATGTAACTTTCCTTCATACTTATAACAGTAACATTTAATCATAAACAAAGCACTAGGCATTGCACTCTTAGTTGCATGCCTTGATTTTTGTTGCACAATATCAAGTGAGAAATCTATTTGACTATCACAGCTACCTAATTACGGTTGATTTTCAAAATGTCTTCAAGCAATAAAAAAATAATAATAGCAATTCAAGCTACTTCAAGCAATAGGTGCTATTATTACTTATAACACTACAAGGCATTAATATTACAATTTGATCACAAATTCTTGAACAATGTGCAAAAGGGTTAGTTTTTTAAATCCACAATTTTTACAATTCCAGGCTCAATATGGTATGGAGGAAGATGATGAGGAGGGCTACACAAACCGAGCCACTAACAGCCTGAAGCGTGCCGTGTACAGCGGGGCGCTCTCCGTGGCCGGCTACTATGAGCGAAGTGTGGGGCTCCGCAGGGCTACGGCCTCTGGAAAGGACACAGGCTCGTCTAGGACCAACGGTGAGGCTAGTACTGGAATAAAACATTGCAGAAAATTTGAGTTTGCCAGTTTTAAATTATGCTTTTAAGCAGTGATATTTGTTCTTCTCTATGCCGTTGAAGGTAACTGAATTAGGGTAAATTATGAATATTTTGCATTTTATTTTAATCCATAAGGGTGGTACTAGAGGTAATAACTGATAGCAGCAGAAATCTACCAGAAAGAATATTTTTCCATATTTATTTTCTTTTCAGGCATTTTGGAGAGGATAGCTCAACTAAACGCTCAGAATCCGAGCATAGCAAAGACCTATCTATGCAGTGCAGTCGACCACTATGCCAGCACATACGGTGACCGGGGCTGGGGATGCGGTTATAGGTATAAATAAATTGCACTTACTAAAATTTTGTCAATGATTCACCATTTGCTGAGAAAAAAAATGTATAAGATGTTATTAAATCAATTCGTATACGAAGAGAGATGTGTATTGCAGTAGTTTTGTATCGTAATTTAAAGTTTGTATTCAGGAACATGCAAATGGTGCTGTCGTCGCTGATGCGGCACCCGCCCTACGCGGCGCGGCTGGCGGGCGCGCTGGGCGGCGCGGCGGGCGGGGCGGCGGGCGGGGCGGGCGGCTCGTGCGGCTCGTGCGACTGCGCGCCGTCTATCCCGCGGCTGCAGCTGCTGGTGGAGCGTGCGTGGCGCCTCGGCTTCGACACGCAGGTCCGTCCATAGTCACCGGCACCCTTATACCTATCTATTATGTATTCATAATAGGAATGTCAGCACAATTCACACACAGCCAATTGTTCCCAAATTAGACAGACAGGTAAGCAGAGATAAATTTTTATATTATGCATTTTTAGGTAATTTTACAAGGGAACAGTTACTTTTACTTCTGTTCATCATAACAATATTTGTTCTGCATGAAAATTAATCACACGATCACTGGCTCCAACAGTCAGAGCACTGACTATAGATCCACCCAGCCTTAAGGGACATTGATAATTAATAAAACATTGAAGTCATAAACATGCCAAGCATGATAATGTGTTATTACAAATCATTCCAGGGTTCAGAGCAGCTGGGCTCCAAACTGCACAACACTCGCAAATGGATCGGTGCCTGTGAGGTGGTTACGGTGCTCTCTTCTCTTAGGATAAAGTGAGAACCGATTGCAGAATTTCACTTCAAAAGTTACTAGTTTTATATGTATGTGGAAAGAATGAAGATATCGATTATTTCCCAAAATCAATGTTTCTATATTGTTGATAAAATATTTTTTTATCATTCTGTTATAGTTGAACAATTACTGATTTGAAGGAACTGTAATTCCATATTTCTAAGAAAACTTTAATATTTAACTATTCCATACAACACACTGCTAATGATGATTGTTGTTTCAGCTATTGACATTCTCTTGAAATAATTGACCAATAATTTTCGAATTACTTAAGGCCTCCCAAATGTGCAATGACTATAGTAAGTCCATTTGGGAGGCTCCACTCATACAGAGTCATACTTTCTCACATACACACCTTAGTTCTATTATAATTGTCTACTTTCACAGATGTCAGCTAATAGATTTTCACAAGCCGACTGCCCCAGATGGCAGTCATCCTGCTTTATTTGACTGGGTACTCCGATACTTTCAGAATGACCCTAACGGTTTCAAAGCACCCCTGTACTTGCAACACCAAGGTAAACAAAATCTTTAATTCAAATTTTTTTAAGTAGCATCGGCTTGCACTATTAAAAAAATAAAGTTGTCTAAAATTTATAATATTTTTCAAAATGGGCAATATTACCCACACAGGTCATTTTTGCATTCTTTAAATATTTTATCTTAATAACCTTTAATTTATGATTTTAATAGTTAACAATTTGTATATATTTATGCAAAATAAATAAGTAATAGCATTGCAATAACTTATAACTTTAAAAATATTTCAGGGCACTCGAGGACGATAATAGGTTACGAGCGGCACAAGGACGGGAAAGTTACGTTACTAGTCCTAGACCCGTCCCATTCACCGGCTCAGGTATGATTTTTTAATAAACCAAAATATGTTTAGAAACTTACACGGTAACATGTTTCGATTACAGTAACATGTAAATTTACACACGTTCAACGAAGAGATTCTTTTAACGTATCGAGACGGGTTCCACGGGCGGACCCTCCGTACCGCGTACGGAGGGTCCGTGGCCCGTCACAAGTGGCGCGCGGCGCAGGTGCGGCAGGTGGTGTGCGGCGGCGCGGCGGGCGGCGCGGCGCTGCGGCTGCTGCGGCGCGGCGGCGCGGCGCTGCGCGCGCGCCAGTACCAGCTGCTGGCCGTGGCCGGCGTGCTCGACTGCGACGCCGACTACGAGGTGCGGCCCGCGCCCTCCCGCGCCCTCCCGCGCCCTCCCGCGCTCTGTTCGCACGTACATTTGTTATATTAAGAGCCGACGTCGCCAGGCGCCCGCTCCACCTCCTGATAGATCATCGGTCACCGTCGTTTATGTACGTTTGCGACATCAGAGGAGTTACCGATGCTTTGCCTGCCTTGAAGGAACTTTTTAACGTTACGTTTAAGTAGCATAATATTATTACTCTTATCTTCTCCAGGAACAAGCAGGAACTAAGAATTTTCAACTGCTACAATCCTAGCAGACTTTACTCGCCTCTCTATATTAATGTTTCTTCACTTATTTACATTCGTTTCCTGCCTCTACATTTATTAATTGCCTCCATATAATATATAAATTACAAGCCTCTTATTCCTGTCCTTAGTTTGCTCGACCATAGATAAACCCTGTATACAATTTAATAAACATAATTCAACCCGACGACAGTCATTTGTATATTTAATAAACACTATGAAGTGTGGTTTATTCTAACTCAATTAATCCCGTTTTACAGGCCAGTAAAGTCCTCCAATCGGTACGGATCCCGTAATAGAAACACAGGCCTTAATGGGAAGCTATGATGTCATGCTTCGAGTACAACCGATTACCAGTTACCATGGCTGCTATTTTGAAGGGATAATGGGTATAAGTCATAAAATTGTCCTGTTTGTTGGATACTTTTGTTTTTTAAATAAACACTATTCATATACAGTTTAATTTATCATGGTATGAGTAAGTCAAAATTGCTTATAATATACATTCACACACTAAAACATGAGTTGAGTTATATTCAAATTAAAATCTGTTTCAATTAATATTCACTTATACAGATGCAAGAAGAAATCATACAAGGAATCCCTTTTCATCTCAGCTCATGGGTCTTTGTACTAACTTGCTTTGGGATAATATTTTATCAGAAGATTTATAATCTGAGATTTTGGAATTCAATATATAAATTCTTAAAATATTTTAGATTAAAAGGAAATTAACATGAACAAAAAATATTGGAAATTGGAAATCAATAATAGAGAAGAATCATTTATATTGTCCTTAAATGTTTCATTAAAGTACATGTTTCGAATATAATTTTATTTTCAATATGAACTAATCATATGTTAATAAATCAAATTTGACTTAACTCGTGCCATGGATATCAATATTTGATTAAATTTATTTAAATTTGAGTTAAATTAAAAATTTCCTTTAAAATCAATTGTGTCAGGACGATTAGTCAAATGAGAATTCGTCGTGTATCGGCTGTCGAATTGACTTCCTTTTGTTGTCATATTAACTTAAATAGATGTTAAATTGACTTATTAGTCGTCCTATTGACTTAGCCGGGTGTCCAAATGACTTAGCCGGTAATCAAAACGAGTTAATTTCCTTTGAATTAAAAATAAAATAATTTATTTATAGTCGTAATCGAATAATTTATTTAGCGAAATTGTGATACCTTGTAATTAAAAATTATAATTATGATCTATAATTTAAGAAGTTTTCGAATTGATTCCTCTTCTACCTCTGATTTATTTGTCAATTAATATATAATTTTGTCAATTTGTTCTTGTCATATTACTTTACATAGATATAATATTTACATATGTTTTTAAAACTTATATTCATTTAAATCACTATTTACTTACAATGTAATCAATGTGTGATTAAATTATTTAAGGTCTCTTCACACCGTTGGCCATAATACGATTATGTGTTACCAGTTTCATTCTGTATGGCACATGTAAAAAATAAATGCATAAAATATACTATAATTATAAATAAATGAATTAAATATATATAATTATAATTGTATGAAATACTATAATTAAATTATTTGTAAAATGTTACATAATGGAAGTCAGTGTGCAATAAATATTACAGATTTACAGACATTTAATGTAAAAACATGAGGGGGTCTAGGTCCAGCGGGGGACCAAAAGCAGATGGAGGGTAGAATGGGATATATTGAAAGTGAGCGGAAAACTTAGTGGAAACATCTTACTTTGGATGAATTAAGCAATTTTTTTCCATATGTCCGTGTGACATTATGATCATATTATGGCCGATGCAGTTTGCGAAAGACAGTCAATATACTATTGTTATATTTATATGATCGTAATAACTCTTAAAACTGCGGTTATATTGTACACCGTTATATTTATTTTTCAACCCTTAAATTAAAATAAATATTTATGAAACCGAAACACCCTTAAAAAGGACTATCTTAGGCTGTTTCAGTTTATCGACTGCTCAAAATTAATATCGATTTTTTTATAAAAATATCGATTTAATTTTTCCACTTGATTAGTGCAGACAATTAATTAATTAATTAACTTCAATTGTATAGAGTAGTGTTTTGTATTTTGAAATGATGAATTTTTGTGTATAGGTTCCAAAATGTATTTTGTTCACAATCATGTTAAATTATTTTATAGATATGTGTATTTAAAAATATTTATTCATAGCTTCTTACCAGTACTGGCAACACTACTGTTTCTAATAAGGCTTTCCACTGGGCGTACTTAGAGATTTTTAATTTCACATCAGATATATTTAAAAAAATACTTTTATGCAAGATTTTATGCTATTATAAATATTTACCAGCGGAGTAATTTCCTAAATTTACCATTAAATAATTTTATTTAATTGGTACCCTTGTTAAATATTTTTAATGAAATTTGCATTAACATACCAACTTCACTAAATATTCACTTATCATTGTAAATTTATTATAATTATGTTACTTGAGTTGTTTTATGATTTATTAATTTAATTGATTTAACATTAAAACCGCAGTTTTAAAAAGAAAAAAAAAATGGTAATAATGTTACATAACGCTTTCATGACATGCCTTTCAGTGAGTAAGAATAAAAATATATAGGTGGTAAGTTTAATAGATAAGGCATGTCGCGGCCATACTGCAAGATCGGGCATATTGCAAAATGCCCAGACAGCAATATCTTCAAAACTATATAGAAATTTAAATGGTACAGTCACGTTTTTATTTTGCAAAATTTATCATAAATATCTCATTATATATATATTGCAATATTTATTCTTAATTTTACCGCGAGTTTCTATTTGAGACTCACTGCACAAGCCAAAACAGGAAATCAATAGACGATCTAACGAATGACATTCCGGCTTCATATCCAAGTCTGGACATTTTGCAATACCGTCCGGTATACCGGATCGTGCGATGTGGCAGCGACTGAAATAATATTCTCAAACGCTTATGAGGACACGGTCATTGGTTATTTTGCACATTCACAATATGATAGTTCCTAAAGGAATTGCATCCGTAGCGACGTAGACCGGCGGCGGACCGCTCGTGTGCTTTGTTCAACGAATGTGTGTTGTATTTGGAGCGATGTGGTGCCTACTTCGGGTTGTTCTTTTAATATGAACGATTACGTGGGTTGAAATATATTTTATTGTGGAGCGATCTCAACGCAGATGTGGGCTTGAGTGGTCCCAGTGCATGAGATTTATTTATTTTATATATTTATTAAGTATAACAAGAATTAAATTCTGACGCGATGAGAAGAGGAGTTGCTTGAGGGGCCAATTGCAGCGCATCGCCTCAAAAGCTAAGGTAAAATTCCTCTGAGCTGTGCCTAAAATAATTAAATTCCTCTACACTGGAAATGTATTGAATCACTTTCAATGTTCGCTTGCAATGTTTTATTTTTACATTAAATCTTTTTTTTTACGTCACTTAGACATTAAATGCACAAATAAAAGTAATTTAAAAATTTAATTATTGTAGATTAAATAATTATACACGATTTATATCACTTTGCAAATTAGTCATCAAATGAGCATTTAATGCGTTGTTTTGAAAAAACGTCACCTGAAGAAGAGTAAATATCGTATGGTCGTAGGCCCTTTTCACACTGAGCTGCTCTTCTACGTTAATATTAGCGGAAAGGTATATACGCATTGGGCGTTTTTAATAACGTCAAACAATATAAATCATGTCGAAATAATATATTCCAAATGCCGTAACAAAATTTACCAACCGATCAATGATTAAGTCATGTATAAAATTTGTCTGAAAAGGGCCTTAGATTTATATTTCTTTGTACATAAAAATATCTATATGAATTTATGTCTTATTAAATGTTTAAATATACATTATACCATGCTTAGTAAATGTTTGTATGGACAAGAGCTTGAAAAATCTGAAGATTATCAGCAACATTCTAAGATTTAAGTTAGTTAAGCTGTATTAGTTAAGTTGCCAGTATATTTGTTAGTGAGGTTACCAGATTTAGTTACCTTTTCACTCGGTGGCTTAGCACTTAATTAAATTGCAAGTTAAGATGCTGTTTATTAGTTAATTGTGTGTTGGATATTATTATTACTTTGTAATAGGACTATTAAGCAGTCATAGCCTAGTGGTTAAGAATTCGGCCTCTCAGTCTGGAGGTGCTGGGTTCAAATCCATGGCGCGCATCTCTTTACAAAAAGTGCGTTTTTACTTTAAACATAACTTTCTAACTGTGAAGAAAAACATCGTGAGGAAACCTGCACATCTTAGAATTA
>DWJK01006295.1:0-10581 GCA_018248815.1 Croniades pieria auraria | reverse complement strand
CTTTTGTGAGAATTCCTCTCTACCTTAATTCATACGTCACCACCCACATGGCAGCTTTTAGCTCATAAATAGTAATAAGAATACTTTAAATGTCGCAATGCAAAGTAATGGGATATCATATCCCAGCCATGTATTACTAAGTCGTTTTTTTTATTTTTCAAATGCGGGTAGATTAAAAATTATTTTTTTCACTCTACGTGAGGGTAGTTCAAGATAGATTACGCTTTGTTAGTGAAACGCGTGCGTTATGTGATGTTAGTGTAGTTTTTAGATGTTATTCAATGTAGATGTTAAAATTCTATAATCGTATTTGAAGCAATAATGGCGTTACTGTGTAAAAAAGAAAATTATATATAAAATGTTATATGAATGTAAGTTTGCATGTAAATAATGTAAGGTATAATATGAAAAATGATTTTGGTTTTTGTTATAAATCGATTATCGTCATATCGATCGACAGTGACATCTCGATTGAAAAAATCTCATATATTTGTTGGGAGTTAGTTGAATTGATGAATTTAGAAGAAGCCAGGTCAGTCCGGTCTGTAAGGTATTGGCAATCGGTGCTTTCTGCCTATCTTTCAAAGGCCTGGTGTGAAGACAATAGTAACTGTTTGAAATTGGGTAAGCTGTCAATACTTTAATGGGAAAAGTTTTATCAATAAAATTAGATTATTAATAATAAGGTTGTAAGGTAATTCAAGCTATGATGAAGTTGTGTGGAAACACACGAGGCAGAATCACATCAAAGTCCATAAGACAATCTCCGACGTGTGAAACTTCATAATTTTCTCTATATGTGTAGTCAGCCTTATATCGTTGTAGTATAATGTAATTAATGTACATAATAATTTTTCGTTTAGTTTAAAAAGTTTCTTCTCATAAGACACTTTATTCCATAATTCACCCTAAAGGGGCTTGTAAATGAAATTCTAAAATGTTCGTATCCTTACCAAAGATTCAAGGTATCTTCATAAGAATTAGACAAAAATTAATTCATCTATTGGAACATATGTAATAGATGAACAGAGTGGTTATTTAAGTATTTATAATAGTATTATGGGTACCTATAATCTGTATGGTTGGCAACATTGCTGCAATGTCAAACGTCAACGTCAAACGGCAATGCCAACTTTAAATGTCGATTTCTATAGATATATTATACGTAGATTAGGTGAGCCAGCCTTATTTGTGTCCATCGAAAAAAAGAGAAAGCAAATGAGGCAGCTATCTGTCTCTCTTTTGTTTGCGCGTGCGTAGTGAGCAATCGTCATTTTTACTGAAATGCTGAAAGCTAACCTAAAATGTCAACGTATAAGATCAAATTGGAGTAAAAATTATACAAAATTACATACTGTTTAATTTAATTTGAGCCAATAAAATGACAATAACGTGTATTGTGTGTAAAAAGACCTATTCCTTTCGACGATAGTCGAAGTTTTCACAAGCAAGAAATTTACAGTTTTTATATTTGTCATACGCATATGAAAAGATATATTGGAACTACATAATATGTTAAAAAAACTTACTATAGTATAAAAAAAAACGGATAAACATTTTGAAAGTGCGCTATAAAATGTTCACAGTATTTAAATTAAAAACGCGCCATGAAAGACAAGTATGGGTCTCTCATCTTCCCTCTTTTATTATTTGTTGAACACTCGCACTCACAGGCCTGCCTATGGCTCCCCCACTCTATATATGTATATCTCTATGGTTGAAATTTCTATATGACATTGTCAAGCGTCTATAAATGTCAATTAGTTTTAATTATTCTTCTTTGACATTTTTGAGGCATGGATGATGCGAATTTTAATTATATTTATATTCAAACAAAATTACTTATAAATTATTAATATTATTATTATACATTTTGTAAATCAATTCCTCCATATGAATAAAAAATATGAATTTTTCTCCATTTCTGTGTCATTATATATGCGCGATGACCGTGCACACATTCCACTCTATGCTTGATGATCTCTCACTCGTTTGCTGGTTTCGATTTTGTGTAAAATTCAAATATTAATTTCCAGGATAATCATATACAGCATAATTTCGTTTATACGAATACGAATATTACTAAAAATAAAACACCGAAATGGACAAATAATAAAATTTTACTAGAGAGAAATATAAATATTATGTACAGAAATTATTTCACTTACGCACATACATACACTCAAGTTGTTGGTAAAATTATCACTTGCTATTATTCATGGATAATTTCACACTACTTATATGTATACAAAATAAAATAATAAACTTCAAATATAAACGGATAAAAAATATTTTAACATTTATATTTTTTTCCAACAAATTAAGATACAATGCAAGCGTAAAAAGTAACAAGTTCTATACTTTTTATAAAAATTTACAACCATATTATAATACTGGCTTCACAACAAAGTAAAGCTTCACCTCTGGATTTTAATTACTGCAGAACGGCAGTAAAAATCTGCAAACAATAAATGCTGACATGAGTCAATGTTACAGAGGATTGTTCCAAAAGGCTTTTTATCATAAATATAAAATAACAAACAGTACTGCAATAAAGAATGTAGAACCTGTTACATTTGGTACAAAAGGATGTGATCATTTAATTAATTGAGATTTTAGTTTACTTACAACTAAGCATCAACCTAAATAATACAGCCTTGAACAAGAACACTGTTTATTGACTTTCATGGCGACATTTGGAATTCCGAATGTACAACCAAATATTGCTCTGAAATAGTTTTAGTAACTTTTTATTCAATAATTGGCTTCTCATAGAGCAGGTTACATATGATTGGCATTTAAACTCAGAGAATAATGATACGTTACCTGTTGTACAACTTGCACTGGCAAGCAGAGCGCTGCTACTAACTTTACAAACATTTAAAAATAAAATATAAAATAAACTTACTGGATCTGTCGCGAAACATTTTTAATTTAATATTTGAATATGACAAGATTAAACGACAACATAGAGCAATTGTTTTAAAAATATGATACAATTAGAACACGGTATGTGTAGCAAGCATCGAGACAGCTGATAGAATTCTCTCGTACACAACAAGGTATATGTATAATACAAACAGATATATTTAATAAGAAAGTTTTTAATATCTATAAATACTTATAAATTTTTAATATGTTATAATTTCAATACATTTTTTTATAATAAAAGGTGTTTTTAAAACGTGGAAAATTACACACGCGATGATCACTCTCACCGACATTTTATAAAAACAAAAATTGTATAACAATGTATATTACATCATTTGTGACAAAATCACATGTTTGTACTCCACCTCCATTTGTAACGTACTTTTTAATTTCAAGTAAACGGAGCGTTCGAGAATTACAATATCATAAATCGGTGCACCTTCCGCAACGGAAATTAAGTTTTTGCGTATCTATGGAAGGAGCGCTTCTGCTGCCTACCATCTATTATTATGTTTGGTTATCCATACGAGGTTGGTGGCCTTGAGCAGTACAACCCCATCCCTAGGAAAGCCCCGCTCTATCACTATGAAGTAGTCGAGATTAAAAAAGGTAATATCAAGATTTAGGACCTTTTAGGCGTCCACAGAATTATCGAAACATTATTACGATCAGGATGCGTTTGGCAGTGAAAGTATAATGAATGAATCCAGCGGAGCTAGCGGCGGCTAGCTGGTGAATATGAGAGGCGCTAAAACGAATTAAGTGGGGATGTCTCATGTATCAAAAACAATCTGTAGTTACCTGATCGAGGGTTGCTGAAAAAGAATAGTTACAACTGTAGTAACTTACAGTTTAACTCGTACTTGCCTCAGTGCGTAAGGGCACCTATTTTGCTTTAAAAATAACCGCGACGTCGCTGCATCCCTCTGCCTCCAACGGCCAGAGTATTCGGCAGGGTATAAATTAAATGGAAAATGTACGTCAACGATGAAATTTATACGTCAAAAGATGTCTCGTGGCGGAGGAGCCGCGGGCGGCAGCAACATCGGTCATAAAGAGAAGAAGCCTACAGCGGGCGCCGCGAGCGAGTCGACAAGTAGTGTGAAATTATTGACGGCTTCTTACTCTCTAGAAGAATTTCTTCGCTTGTGCTTCCTTTCTTTCCCTGCGGAAATATATACTTTATGTAATATGCATATTTTTCCTGCTACTTTACATTTCAGAACGTAACGATTTTAGGGAGACAACACAATGTGGCCTTGGACTGAGCGCGGGGTGAGGCTAGTCTCGCACATCTCGTCATTTCATATTTGTTGAACGCTGAGCATCTCTCCACGTTGCGTAGCACGTGCGAGTGCGAGTGCGAGAGAGCGCGCTACATGCTCCGTCCTGCTCGCACCACCTCCGCCACGCCGCACGAGGTGCTGTCCTTAGCACAATACGGAGCAGTATTTAATACTTACTTGTACAGCGTGTAGAGGAACATGATCAGTAGCTGGGACGCCACAGCCAGCAGCAGCATGGTGGTGGAGGCGCAGGAGATCGCGGGGCACGCCGGCTGGGCGACCACCTGGGGGCTCGACATTCTGGCGAGAAACAAGAAAGTTAAATTAGTACGAGCGAGGCGGCGGCGACGTGAGCCAGCCGCTCCAGCAGTAGGTGCTGGCGGTACGGTTCTTACTTTCCCGTTATGAATATTTTCAAAAATTGTGAAGTTACTGCTTTCATCCCAAATTTCAAAAATCGACTTTTCACCACTTCTCCATGTTTTGAGGTCCTAGGAAGCTATTCTGACATTTTTTCTATGATGTCCGTATCTTTGTGTGCCTATAGTGCATGTACATACATATGTATGTGGAAAAGAAATTTTTATTAGGTTCGAACGGTTTGAATTATCCATTTGATACCGAAGAAAGATCATAGCGAGAAGTTCCGGGAATGGCCTGCGGGGTCAATAGCTTGTAGGATCACTCGTATCGAGTTATAGTATGAAACATATGAGCATCACCGCTCCCCGCAGGAAGAGCTCCAGCACGTCACGACGAAGTGTGCTAAAGCTCCCACGGTGCGAAACTTCTAAACAAAGGTTAGCTTCCCGTAATATATAGTAACATGTGATAAATAACTTCCTCGACAGTACGGTGAAACGCATTAACTCATTTAAGACACACAATTAAAATATCTAGGATCTTAAAAACAACATCAAGCGTGGGTCCAGTACCTCTGCGCGACGCTCGCCACGCTCTGCTTCAGCTGGTTGAGGCTGTCGCGCAGCTCGGCCGCGCCCGGCCCCGCCCCTGCGCCCGGCCCCGCCCCCGGCCCCGCCCCCGCCAGCAGCGCGTCCGACTTGCGCGACACTTCGATTATGAACCCTCTGTGAATGAAGTGTTGACCATTTTACAACAGAGATTATTTTAGAATAGAGATATTTGGAACTCAGTCATTACCCGTTTTCTAGTGTAGCCGGGCACCCGGTGACGCGGCTGCGTACCTCCCGAGTACTACCTGCCGCGCTACTACCTCCTGCCGACGTGACCACTGGGTGAGGGTCGTTACATCTCGTCGCAAAATATGAGCTGCAAACTTTTTACTCGTTTGCGCTCATTGGGGAGAATCGATTTAGTATCATTTACTTAGACGGTGGCAAACCTCACAAAATGACTCACTTGAGTTCAGCTATGGTGTTGATCACGATCTGGTTGTTGGTGACGAGCGTGTCCCAATCCTGGCGGCCGATGGGCAACGACGGCATCTGCAATATTGTGTCCAATAAGGAATTACACATGCGGGATTTGTTTCGCGAGGCGCGTCAATTGGCGATGGGAAACACGCGGTAGCACCGATCACTAGTATTATAATATATTATTAGGTGTAGACAACTAGAGTGCGCAAGATAATAAAATAGGTTATCTTTAAACAAATGTTTGCTCCGCTCAACGCCTGCTAGTGGTGGACGGTCCGGTAACTAAAACAAAACAAGAGACTGAGCCCAATGGAATGAGTGGTCACCTGCACGGGCGCCTGGCCGGGCGGCAGAGCCTGCGCCGCCTGTCCCTGGCTGTGGCTGTACACCGCCGACAGCAGCGACATGGAGTTGGTCTGCTTGCCGATCACCTGCGACGCGACATAACGGCACAATTAGTCCTGACTAAGTGAGTTACACGATGCAATGAAGCAAGGGTACCACAGAACCTTCTTGCGGTGCACGCGGTTGCAGCACAGACCAAAGTTTTTATAATAATCTTAATTCTTGTTATTTTATTGTACTTTTTATTTTGCATTGTTTTTCATGTCTTTCTTGGTGTTATATTTTATTATTACTATACTTTTTTTTTTAAATTGTTGTATCTCTTTTTATGTTGTATGTATCTGCGTATCACGCAAAATAAACATATTGTCTTTTTTTCTTTCTTTCTTTCTTCAACTTGCACTCGGAACACCATGGAACTTGGACAGCGGCAATATTAGCATGTGCAGTTTCAACAGAATTATCAACACGTTTATCGTTCCCCTGGTGGAAACCAGCTCTCCTTTTAGAATTAGAAGAGTTAATGCCATAGTCTGCCACGCTGACTGAATACTAATTGGCAAACTATACATGCCTTGAAGAATATTATGAAAAGTCTAAGATATACTGCAGGTTTCTTTACGTTGTTTTCTTTCATAGTTACAGCATATGGTATTTAATTTTAAAACGCACATTTATTGTAAATATGTGCGCGCTAAAATTTAAACCCAGGGTACTCCCGAAGGAAACTGAATTCTAAAGTAAAGTTAAGGCAGCAAGTTTGGTGATATATAAATGCACAGCAGGCCTGACCTCGTCGACCTTCTTGTGCAAGTCGCGCATGACGTCCTGGATGACGCCGAGCCCCTGGAAAATCTGCCGCAGCTCACGCTGGCCGTCCGACTCGAACCAGTCGTCCATCTCGCCGTCCTTGTCGCGTACCTGCGGCCGGCGACACCACACAAGTGCTTACAATAATGTTTAAGGTTATGTAAAAACAATTGCTGTAATCACTGAAAATGTTTCCAAAACGTGCCAGTCTCCAGCCGCGTGCCCTGTGAGCCATGTAAAGCTCTTACTTGTCATAATGACACCTCCGGAAAGGGAATTAAGAATGGAATGCTTTTATTGATGATACTGACAAGTATTCAAAGCATAATTTTACATTACTAATATTAAGAACACTATAATTACAAATTTAACTTAAATGTAACCGATGAAACGCGGAAGTGTACTACAACACTGTTTTACCTACCCCTTCGGCGATTACAGGCGTGAAGTTACGTTTTCACTATTTCCAAAATCAATTATATATGTACCATAATTATGTGCAGGCAGTGGCCCGTAGTGTACAGTAGTGACAAAGCATTACAACTGAAGGCACAAAGATGCTCACTTCGTCAGGGTGTTCTTTCCTGTAGTCCTTGATCTGCTGTTCCAGCTTCTTCTGGTACTCTGCATACTCCTGAGACAGCTTCTGTTGTTCGTCATTGCTCATCTGTTGGCCACCTGTAAGGTACAATTGCTTTTATTATATTTTTTTAATTGGCCATGGCTACCGTTTGGCTACAGTCTCGCCTCGTGGAACGTCTAGATGTGGCCGTTGGTGGAGCAAGCTTATCCTATAAAATTTATGTTTTCAGATCCACATGTTGGGTATTTGTTATTAAAGATAACAGTCCAAAGATGCAATGTACGGCAATGTTACGGGGACATGATATGCGATGGAGAGCAAGGGCCAGGACTGATCTAATTATCTGCTCCGTGTCTAGAATGCGGGCACGTGTCCTTGCAAGGTTTTTTGTGTGCTTTGGTGTATAGTGTGACCTATACATATTTATGTTGTTCTTGTTTGTGTCTATTCTTCGCCGGGTCATCACAAAACTAGTGACCTCATGCTGTGCTCCACGAGGTGTTCCTTTACGGCGACCCACTGGCCGCATGTGTCGAGCTCTGGCATCACTTGCAAAACCAAACACAGTGAGTACCAAAACGTGTAACGTAAAGTACAGACCGGAAGCCTGCTGCGTGGTGTACAGCGAGGTGGTGAGCAAGTGGATGACGTCGTGGTCGTCGGCCAGCCCGCCCGTGGCCGCCGACAGCCCGAAATGCCCGCCGCGGGGCAGTGCCACGTTCTCCACGCGGAAGCACAGCTCGTAGTCCGCTTCGTTGTTGGTCAGACCTGGAACGAGATTGGCTTTGGCCACTACATGAACATTCAAACATACGTTGAGCCACGGTCACGTCTGCGGCTCGAGCAGTTTTACCTAGCGCCCCGCACGTTTGCTATCATCTTGATCTCTACCGCTAGGCATAGTGGACAAGTATACGCTGAAAAGCTTACCGTTGTGGAAGTGTACTGTGAGTGTGTTGAGGTAGTACTCGACGCGGGCGCGCGTCGGGAAGGGCTTGTTGCGGAAGTCGCGCAAGCAGCCCGACAGCAGCTGCGTGGAGCCGTCGCTGCAACAGCCCACATGTACCGTCACATCAGGAACGATTCGTTCGTGTCTGCCAACTATTACGTCATTATGGAAGGCACATTTCACTTAAAAAAGGTACTACGGCTCGTTTCTAATGCAACAATTTGAGAGCCTGCTTACGAGTCCGTCCGTCCTCACTATGTTTGAAGCTCGATACACATTACACTACATTTGCTATGTAACACATGTGCCTAACCTAACGCAACAAGTAATCGTATGGACAATGGCAGCAGAGATATGTGTCGCGGTTGGAGCAGCTGACTCTTACGAGCCTGCTTGTCTTTCACAAGCTTATTCGAGCGAAACTTGTTTAGTGTGGTGATGGTTTGCTCGATTAACAATTAATAATAATAATCGACCCATTTACATTTAATGCCACTATTGGAATATGGTTCTCCTCTCACATTGAGAGGGTTAAGGCCATGGTCTGCCAAGCTGGTCAAGTGTGGGTTGGCAGATTTCACATACATTAGATTTTTTTTTTTATACATTATAACGTAACATCTGTAAACCCCGAAGGGGTAGACAGAGGAGTGTAGTACACTCCCACGTTTCACCACTTACGTTTAAATTCCATGGAATAGGTAGTGAGCCTATTGCCATACACCGAACACAGATCGAGTCTCCGAGTGACTACTAGAAATTGTAAATTAGAAAAATCCAATAGTACCCGTCCCGAAATTTGAACCCAGGACCTTCCGATCAGCAGTCGCGCTTGCAACCACTTGATCAATGAGGCAGTCTAAGGTAAATTCTAAGGTGTGCAGGTTTCCTCACGATGTTTTCCTTCACCGTTAGCAAGTGTTATTTAGATTTAAAACGCACTTTTGTAAAGAGATGCGCGCCATGGATTTGAACCCAGCACCCCCGGAGCGAGCGGCTGAACTATTAACCACTAGGCTATAACTGGTTCAACATTTATGAACATTATATTTGAATTAATAATATAATGTTACTGCACTACCGAAAATGGTTAGCAAGTTCACCATTACGGCTGGTGTGGGTGCTGATGTGTACCTCTTGTGGTCGAAGTTCCTGGTGCCGTCGTTGACCACGGCCATGATGTAGGGGTTATTGTGCTTGTTGTCGTTGTCGAAGGAGTCGAAGATGACGGCGAGCCCGTTCCAGCGGTCTGAGGAGCCGAACACCTCACCATTGTAGTCGCCGCGCTGCGTCGTGTACCAGAACGCCTGCAAACAACACTAGCTGCGAGAGACGCCGACATCCGTGCAAACTCAGTCATCACTACTGGAGTCTGCAGTTAGTTGATATTGAAAGGACAGTTGTTTCAAGTTGGGCTGCAGTAGTTGCTCACCAGCCCATCGGCTCCGATCCTCCCGCGGCCCGTCACTTTGAACATCACGTCCACCTCCCACCAGTCGAAGTTGATCGGCTGCTTCGTCCATATAGCTCCCTTCTGACTGCGTAGGGAGGGCGCCAGCCGGACGCTCTCTCCGGATGCTATCGCGTCTGCAAAAAATATTATTTTTTATGAAAACTAAGTCACCATCTCTCTATTATATTATATTATTCTATTATATAGGATATAAATTCCTGTGTCACACGACCGTAGGACACCAATTTTGAAAGAAACCTTAAGCAACCTCTCTTCTTTGTATAAATATCGATAACATAGACTTAGGGGTAAGACACATTGGGCATGTGTAGCGCAGCAAGTGGAGCTCAGAGTTGTCTGTGGGAGGAGGCTATTCAACGTCATCAAAACTTTTTAGTAACCGGATAATTGAAACTCATGAGGCTACCATTGAGCACTCCATGTAGACAAATTACTATTATAATTCAGCCTCTGACTAATAAAATACCACTTGTTTAAATTATGACACACAAGCAGTAAACCATACTTGATATATTCTATGAAATTATGAGGATTAAGAGTTACTTAAAAAGTCCTACATTAAACAGACCCATTTTTGGAAGGTGACCTTCCTTCAGCAGAAAGACATACTAAAGTACTACAAGTGTCATTGTTTTTACATGAACCTTCAACAAGTCCAAGGTTTAAAACAAATGCTTAATACATCCTGTAATAAAGGAATGTACTGGTTGTCAATATTACTGATAATAAATGTAATATATGACATACTGAATAAGTTACGATATTATCTAACATTATCTGACAAGCAATAAACTGACACTGAACAT
>DWJK01006294.1:0-10581 GCA_018248815.1 Croniades pieria auraria | reverse complement strand
ACTAGACATGACCTTCATTGAGTGTATGTATATACCTTATAATGAATAAAAGAATTTGAATTTGAATTTGAAAAGAAACTAACATTGTACATTTTCAAATGATGATGAATTTCCCTTTAATTTCTTTATAAAAATAATTTTGCTTTTAATTTTCAGCACATCCCTACAAACTATAGATTGCACGTTATAAAAGAAGATAGCAAACTGCAGGGGTTTATTGGAGAAAATCAATTCATCAAGTCGCAAGTTGAGGAGGCAACTATGAGCCTGGTCGAGCCGCACTCGACTCTGGTGACGGGAAACAATGTACCGATCATCGAGGGCATGGCTTCTTTACAGCAGTTACAGCAGTACTGCGATGGTGATATGCAACATTTCTGTAAGTTTAACACATTTTATTGTCCGTACTCGGAGCAGATTACATATTGAGTAAACAATTTAAAAAAAATAGGCCCAGCTTGAAATGAATTTACGTGCATTAGTGATTTAAGTTCAAAATTTCTGGAATGGGAAGATTTCGTCGCCGACGTAAACGATTAACGATATCTTTTATAATTTAAAAAGTATCGTGGCAGGTTTTGCGCCACACTCGTGATAAAGATAATATTATCGAATCCCATCCATTCAACTTTGATTCCCACCCGGAATGAATACTTGCGTGACGAGCTCGAGCATGTCTTTAGTAGGATACGAGATTATCAAAATAGGTACGCATGTGGTTAGATATACTTACATAAGCATACGTAGGTTGCATGAGCCGTGTGGTCCGAGTAAGCGAGAACCGCAAGCTTAAAGTAACGCGCGCGGTGCAGTGGGCGCGCGGCTGTGGCGCGCGGCGCTGGCGCTGTGCGCGGCGGCGCGCGAGCTGTGCGGCGGCGCGGCGCGCGCGGCGGGCGCGTGCGGCGTGCTGGCGCAGCGCTACCTGGACGCGGCGCTGTTCCGGCGCGCGCACGCCGCCGACGGCTTCTACCCGCGCGTGCTGGGCCTCATCGCCACCGAGTTCAGCTACTCCGCCGACGTCGCTCCTCATTCTGCCGACGCGCTGCCCGATTTTTAGTCGGATGCTCGTTCCTTTCTTCCGCTTCCGGCGCCTGCGACCGGTGAGGCTCGGCAGTTGGAACCGAATATTGCGATTGAGGAGTTCGGCGGCGCTCGGGCCCTGCGGTTCGTCAGTTTTTGTTGTTCCCCTGCCGGACGTGGGTTTCGGGTCTCACGTAAGTTTTTATTGTTCCTCTGTTAACCGCGCGTCTCTTGTCTCATCGCAGAATGAGAGGGACGGTTTCATCTACCCAAAGTTATTCGTCTTTTCTGTGTGAGATGGTCAGTCGATATGAAAGTGACTTAATGCCTTACCTTTTAAACTTGTTACATACAGATTAGAATGTCAAGATAAGATCAATCCCTAGACAACAGATAATATAATTTTAATATTATATTTACTCAATTTCTATATTCGAGCACAATTTGAACTAGGCATTGACTTCCATACAGGCGAGGAGTTATAGTAACATACACATACATATGTATATATGTATATTTATTTGATAAATAAAACCGCCTCAATAATTTTTGCCTTGTCGATACCATGATATTTTTGTGATATTAATTTTGTTATTAAACTTCATTATGGAGTTATATATATTAATATTTGGTTAGTTTCTCTTACATTTTAACACTTCCTTGCTAATGTTAGTGTTAAGCACATAGATTTACAGCTGAAGTCCAAGGGACATTTCTGTCCCAATGGAAATAGATCTTGTTTGGTTATGTAAGGGTTATGAAATCATAATTAATATGTATAAATGTAACATAATCAGATCGACAGAGAAATTAATTTGAAAGGCTAACCCATCACTGCATATTCTCCAAGAACTCAAACCATGCAGTAACCTACACCAGGCATTGCTTAGCTTGACCTATAATTTAACAATGCTAGAGAATTCGGGCTTAACCCTTCAATAATCTTAGTGAATAAATTTTTCTATAAAATTTGTTCACTTAAATATGATGTTCAGTATTATCACCTTCAATAAGTGTTATAAAATTGTAATAAATTGTCATCAATTGTGTTATTGTAATTTTTTTAGTTTTATCTGTAAGTTCTAAGGAGTGAGCCTAGTTTTATACTGAATGCAGTTTATTATGTGCTTATAAGTGCCTTACAAGTGTTAATTAGTCATGTGTAGTAATCATTACGATGGATAAGATTTATTGAGATCTATTCTTGGGTGCTCGCTTTATCATTATTTCTATCCAAGTTTATTTATTATAAAAAAAAAATTAATTCTTTTACTCTGCCCATAATAACTGTTGAAGTTATATAGCGATATCATTTTATAATTTAAGTCGAAAAAAAATGTCTAAATGACTTGCATTCAACGCAAAAGGTAGTTGTCTGTCGAAACGGAGGTACACAAAATCGGATAGAAATAGTGTCAAAAGTTTCAGTGTGTGTAATTTTTTTTCTTGTAATCGTGTAACCACTTTAAAAATGTATTTGAACATTGATTAAGTTGTTTTGCGAAAAGCTATCATAATGATATTATTAATTGTTCATGTGTTACTAAAAGAAATTTAATTCTTTTTTTTGTTTTGATATTATTAAAGTTGCATGTTGTTGGTAAAAAGAGTATAAAGAGTGATAAATATAGAAGAAAAACGATGGGGCTATAAGGATAGAGATGTATGGCACTCAGTGCACCCTGCCTACCCCGTAATGGTCCTAGTGTGACATAATAATAATAATATTGTTTATAATTAGTTTATACTTAAACAGCATGAGACCAACCATACTGTTATAATCGTGAAGAATTTTAAATAAATCAAGTATCTTGAATTGCTTAAACATTTGTTTAACAGCTGGTTTATTTTTTCACAAATGTGACCGAAGTTGATATTTTTTCATATTCCACCGGAACTGTTTGAAAACATTTTCGAAAACTAACTTTCGCATATTCCAAAGTCCATTGTATTTGGACGTGTTTTTTAGTTGAAAATGAACAGAATGTGTGGCTGTTTCTAGAATATTTTGGTGGAATTAAAAGGTAATATATTATCGCCATTTTTAAAATGTACATTTTTTCATATATTTCGACTCAAAAGAAGAAAAAACCGATTTCACAGCGTCATCGTCATCATCATCAGTTCACTGCTGGAAGCAAGACTTTCCAATAGCACGCCACAAAGCTTGATCTCCTGGTTTTTGTATCCAGCCACTACCAGCCTCTTCATTTTTTAAGTAATCGTGAACTTGGGAACAAGACAAGTCCTTCGTCACGTCGGATATTCATAAAAATAAATACTATTGTTTTACATTATACAAAAAAAATACATTGAAAAATTCTTAATGTATGTCTGTACATAATTGTTATACATATAAATCTATAAGGAGGTTGTTGTTTAAATACAATTTTTTTTTGTGTAGGTATGGTGAGTTTTATTTAAAATTCAATTTTTCTGTTTAAAAAAGGAAACCACTAGTCACAAGTAACTACTTGTTAACAATATACTAGTTACATAATTTGAAGAAAACAATGATTGCCTAATAGCTTAGAATTCAGTCTCCCACCTCCCGTCCTGTGTTCAAATCCATTGCACGGCGCAATTCTTTAAACATAATTCGTTGTATTGTGCGTGCATACTCTATACAATAATAAGAACAAAATCTACTTAAAATTGTTATTTATAATAACGGGCTTTTAAACGTTTAATTAAATCATATAACTATATAAACTTAAATTAACAATCCAACCAACAAGAAGGAGAAATAAACCTTTAATACCGGCCAGATTGGGGCGGCCTATATTAAGGTTACAATAAGAAAACAACAAATATATCAGAATAATAAAAAACAAGGAAAAAGTATCAACCCGCAAAAAAGAAACTTTAAGAAACGAAAATTTTGTGTCAGTCATTCTTTAATAAAAACCAGTATCCGTAGTGATTATATTCATATTTTACCTAATTTTCTTATTGCTAATAAAAAAACAAATAGTATTTACCTAAGAATTAAATACAAATAATTGGCTGCGGTCTTATCACTAGAAGAGTTATATTTGAAAAATAAAAGTTGAAAACCACCAACAGCTCACAACAATCAAAGTTTGTAGTATTTACCCAAATACCGGCAGCAACTGGCCCAGACTTTTTAAACATTTAATTCGTAATCGTTCTTTGGTTTTTTCGTAACACATATTGGTTGCTTACTCGTAAAAACAATAGAAAAATTTACTATAGAAGCATCATGGCCTAACAACAATAAAAAAAGTAATAACAAGTACCAATTTTTTTTAAATGCAAAAAGCTCTGACTTTACGCCGTCGAATCATTACGCATGGTACGAAGCGTGAAATTACTTTTGGCGGTTCATTCAAATTCTCCACAAACGATACAACATTATATACTAATATTTCTTATCGATTAAATAAGCGAATGTACCTTAGAAGGCCTCACCAATTTATCCTCAATACTGTTTCCTCCTCCATCGTCAGACATTGACCACCATCTATTTATTATTAACCTGCTCATTGTGACCATTCCAATGAGATCAAACACGATATTTCAACTGTAAGTTGTTGATTAGTAGGGAGCCCTGTTGATTCTAATTGATGAAGCATCTGGTCAGGTTTACCATGTTAGTGTGATATCATTGAATTCATCATCATCATCATTATCAGCCTCTTCCGGTCTACTGGTGGACATAGGCCTACGCTGGGATCTATACTATCGTTGGCCATGCGTGCTCGGGTTTATGGAATTTATAGGATATTCAATTTTATATCGATTAGAGACGTAAAGCAGATCCTATCAACAACTTGAAAAGAGCTGATGATTTTGAAACAGCAAATATGTAGAGGTTTAAATTGTAGCTTCCTAATTAACTGTCTAACAAAAGCTTCAAATAAAAATCAATGGTTTCAAACTAACAGAAATATTAAAACACAATAAACTAAATCAAAATCGGCTTATCCATTTAGAAACGACGTCAAACTTATAAAACCCCTATTATTACGTCGAGGGTTAACAACTCGGGTTGTATACCTATAAGGGTTATTATATTCATATCAGACAAAATTATTTCCGATTTTATCAAGTAAAACCTGGTTGATAAAAGTACCTAAGTGTTTTTTTTTGTAAACATTCTATTCTCATAATTCTTAGAATCAAGAACTTTCTTAGATCGAAATGAAAGCGGCCGACTGATCGTAAATTTCGATCGCATGTTGACGGACAAATTACCCTCGCTTCGATCAGTGAACCTACTTTATATGACTGCGTAATTAATAGAATTCGTGAATGAGATATTAACCTACAATATATCTGTCGAACAACAACTGATACGAAACGCCAAAAGACTTGATTTTAAGTAGGATAGTCCAACCAGATCCGCACAGAGGTACGGTCGGCGAAGCTTTTAGAAAGGAGAACGGCAGCGGTTCCATTTCATATCACCTGCGACTTTCCTGATAAACAGGAAATGAAAGCAATAAAACGGTTATTTGAATTGATACGGCAAATATCCGTTTTTCCTCTTACAAAGTTCGCACACGACAAAGTCGTAAAGACAAATACATTCTAAAAGCTTCTCGGTAATTAACAAAGTACAATGTAAATACTAAAGATTGTACCTACAGGGCAGGGAAATAAACCCCTGAGTAGATTACTTCAAACAATTAACTTTGCTAAAGGAAACTACTTTGGCATAGCGTAAATAGCTAATGCAGAAGTTCAATAGCGTTTTGGCAGCGGTGTCCTCTTTTATCTGTTTAAAAACAAGAGACACATGTTTTCATTTAGCAAACAAGTATTAAGACAACGTGCTATGAAGTGGTCATAATACTTCGAACAATTTGAACCCGTTTTTTTTTGGAAATGTTCCGAATACCTTCTCTAAAACATGTAGTTTTTTAAATGTAGCGTTAAAAAGTTCTTTCAAGATAGAAAATGCGTTAGTAGCTTCTTCAATGTTGTAGATATCTATAACCGGCCATCAGGTTGACTGTCCGCCTATTCGTCACGCCTTTTTAGGAAAAAACAATCAATCTCGCAAAACGAAAGACTCAGAGTAACGGCCGACGGCGACTTTCGCAAGCGAACCAACGTCAAATAGAATTTAGCTCTATATTTAATTTCTGACTGATTTTACTTTTTATAAAATACATCATATAGAAGAAAATCTTAAAGACAAACACAAACCTATCACATCACGCATGTATGTCCCAGAAGGTGTAGTGTAGTACATTTCCACGTATCACCAGTTATGTACGTTTACGTCCCACCATGGAATTCGAAGTGTACCTATTGCCATACGCCGGGTTCCAATCCATAAAGAAGATGAATGTAAAAATAGTAGATACTTCACTTCAGGTTTGTAAAAATCATATTTGGCACTCGATAATCTCTGTCAACTGTGTAATAGTGATGATATAACAAAAATTGTTTGCCCATCCATCCATGCACTAATCAAACCTTTGGAAGTTCGCTGCTGGACATCACCTCTCGTAATGAGCGCCTTTCCACCGCTGTTCCTAGATCTTCTAAATCCAGCCGACTCCCGCTGTGTTCAGGTTAATGATAATAACATCAAGAAACTAACTACCGCTACAAAAAGCTCATTAACATTATCATAATCCCGCGAGCAATGATCTAACGTTAAATCATCCCAGTATAATCTATTACCGTTTAACTGGAGTTCGTAATCCAAGATGACAAATAAGACGAACCACTTGGTTTACCGTTCGCCGACGGTACAGTACAGTTAGCTGGGGCGAGGTGAGCGCATCGCAACAGGTTGTTCCACCGCGCGAACTGTGCCAAGCGTTTCGATAACAACACCGTGCTTTTTGCAAAGTTTATAAACAACCCTATTGTGGCAGTATTGCTGTTTTAAAATATCACTATTATGGAACTATGTAGTTGTAGTAAGACTATGTGAAGAAATATTAAGCTTTAAGTTCTTGCGCAGTTCTTAATGCAGTTATTAAGTAAAGAGAGGTAAACGTATACGCGTATATAATGATAAGAATCTCTGACAATCTGTCAGTTCAGATTCATGGTCACCTACGCAATAAAGATTCTATTTATGCTGTTTATAAGATTTATAAGATGAAGCATGTTACAAATAAATGTATATGTATAATAATTATTGCTTACATGTTACATAAATGTGCCGCTGGAAGTTTGCCAATCTAATTAATTATTGTCTATTCATTATTACTTAGAA
This sequence comes from Croniades pieria auraria, assembly GCA_018248815.1. Classification (NCBI taxonomy): domain Eukaryota; kingdom Metazoa; phylum Arthropoda; class Insecta; order Lepidoptera; family Hesperiidae; genus Croniades; species Croniades pieria. The sequence goes on along the minus strand of DWJK01006294.1, from coordinate 3,359 downwards.
ACGAATGAATTATTTGTACGTAATGGGGTACGTACTGTCCAACTTACTTCATTACAGATAATGTTCTGAAAATAATCATCGTGAAGTTGGTATGAACTCTTAAATATTTATTTTCAGACTCGTTTGATTTATTTTGTTTAAACTGTAAATTAACGAGCATTGTATAGTATATTTATTAGTTGACTTTCACACGGTTCTATGTAAATGTTAGAGGTCAATGTTACAAATTGGAGTCTGCAAGCTTTCTCCGTCTAGTAAGTTCCTGTAAGTTCCAAATACTACGCCTTGGGGCTTAGCTTATAAATATATTTTGAAAGTTTATTTTCTGTAGCGGATAACGATCAGATAGAGCGCTTTCTTGCGCTCTAACATGACCTACATATAGCGTATATGTGTTGTTTTAATTCCAGTTTAGTTAGGACAGGTTGCACGATAGGACCGCTGCAATGTACCGCTATGCCCATGAATAAATGAAAGATGGAGTGGAGATCGAATACATAGCGGGCTCGGAGAGCGAGGCTGTGGCTCAGTGCGGTCTCAGACACCTTCCGCGATGGTCAACTACAAGCGTGTCGTTTGCGAGGTGGCAGTGCTGGCTGTGCTAGTAGCCTTAGTCGCATCGGCGCCAGCTCGCGAAAGCCACTACGACCAAAGGCAGAACGGCACTGAGAACTATCGACTGAACATCGACGGCGTAGTCGTCGCTGTCGTACCTGCGGAATCTTTCATTGCTGCTGCATCAGAAATTGACATCGGCGACCTCTTGGAAGAGTTCAATGAAATACAAAAGCCTAAACCTCCAGCGGAAAGCTCTCCCTCTAAACCAGAGGCAACACAACCTGATGCTGTAAAGCCTGAAGAATCGAAGCCGGATGCAGCCGAAAAACCAGAGGCGCCGTTGAGTGATGTCTCGCTAAGCCCTGAAACGAAGGGGCAGAAGAAAGAAGCTGGCCGAAAACCAGTAAAAGGACAAAGGTAGGTGTTTTGAATGGTCAATAGAGTGGTGTAACAATTAGTACAGCAGTATAGTGCATTGCGGCAGTAAGCGCATATTCGTAGTAAGATGCAGTAGAGTTGCAACCAATATGTATGCTACAAGTTATTTGTTTTTAAATTATACAATACAGATGTCACGTTACAGTAATAATTAATGATTAAATCGTGAAAAAAAAAACGAATATTTTTATCGTGATGCTAGCTTGTTACGGGGTAGGCAGTGGTACCGAGTGCCAGATATTGCTCTCCTTATAGACCTGACGTACATCTTCATTTATCACTCTTTTCATATTTTAAACATGTTATTTCAGTCAAATATTTTACTGGTGTGAAAAACTTTTCGTTCCAGTAAAACGCTAGAATTGAGAAGTTATTATATTTTCATAACATAATGTTTCTCTTTGTTCCAGACTGAAGACTTTGTTGGCCAACATGTTGATCCCGTTCATGAGAAGACACGAGAAGTAAAATCCACAGTGAGATAAACATTTGCATAGAAAAATTAGAAGTATTAAGAATTTACAACGGCGTCCAGCTATAAGTGATATTCTGATTGCATTTATATTTATATACTTATTTCCGTAGTGTGTATTTAGATATATGACTGGTGAGTTACTGTTTCGTTGAAAATAAATGACAATTATTATTTAAAAACACCTAAAATCCGACTTTTATTTCAAGCTTTACGCAGTCATGAATAATATTTTAATCGTTAATATAAGCGATAGGAATGAGTTCAATGAGAATTCACAGACATTTTTACATACACATGTGAAGTAACTTCCAAATAGACGAATTTCTATTTTTATATTACTGTTTCCCTATAAACACTACCAACCATTTTATCGTGCGATCGTGGTCACGGCTCTCTTCTCTGACAAGGGTTGAGGTCATCATATTAATATATATTTTATTTTCTAAGTCAACGACAATTTTAGATATAGATGTATTTAATTGCCCTTTATGTTAACAAGAAGGGCATTTGAACATCATCATCATCATCATCATCAGCCTATATCAGTCCACTGCTGGACATAGGCCTCCCCCAATGAGCGCCATCACACCCTGTCCTCGGCTTGTCGCATCATAATAATTTTCAAATATATATATATAATAGGTATCTTATGAAAAAACATCATCGACATTTATTTGGAATGTTCCTGCAGTAAACGATACCGAACACTTACGTAACGAATTCTTCACTACATGTTCTTATTGCTCTCTTCATTTCCACTTCATTGATATAGATTTGACATGGTCTTTTTTTCTATAACATTGTTATTAAAATCTAAGTGACAAATATGACATAGAAAAGTCTTGGACCTTTTTTGTGTCAGCGATACATCTAAGATCGGTGTACCATCAACTAATAAAGGTACCTTTCCATGTAAAGGCTATAGTCTTCTATAGAATCCACAGATTGTAGACAACAGACAAACGGATTAAATCGCAGTGATGTACGGGTCGAAAAAAAAATTAGTTTACATTATGATCAAGACCTAGCAATACTTACAAAGCATCTGGTCGTAACAAAGTATAGTTTGCTAGAGACATGTAACAGAATGTAATTGACGGCGCTGTGCCTACTTTAGGGAAAGCTCTTTATGAACCTCGTTATACCTAATTCAAGACGCCTCTATCCCCCCGAAAGGATAGTCATAGAATTGTAATGCAATCTCACGTTTCACTAGTTACGTTTGCGTTGGAGTAGGGGGTGGGCCATAGCCATACACCAAGCACACATCCAGAATCTGAACTACCACAGGGAATTTTCAGTTAGGAACATCCAGTAATACTTAGTTTAACTTAGGGATTGAACCCAGAATTCGTTGCTCAGCAGTCGCGCATGCAATCATTAGATCAGCGAGACTCTTATTAATACAGTAGATAAATGTAGAAACAAATTTTCCAAGGTGTTAATTAAACAAATATGCTGTTCTACTTAGTCTTGCCATAAATATTGTTACAAAGAAAAACAACATTTTTTTATTGTACGTAACATTTATTGCTATTATAGTGTGTTATTTTAATACCTTAATATAAAACCATTGAAAATACATAAAGCTTATTCGAAGTGGTCTCAATTGGCTGTAATACAGTCCTTTAAACGTTGAGGCCAGTTATCAACAGCAGTACGTACTCTTTCTATGGGAAAATTATTCACTGCCAATTGTATGGATTGTTTTAAGGACTCTGAATTATAATGGCGTTTAGAGCAAACCTTACTCTTTAAAACTGACCATAAATCATAATCCAGTGGATTGAGATCAGGACTAGATGACGGCCAGTCTTCAGCTCTGATGAAGTCCGGAATGTTCGTTTCTAACCAAGATTGGGTGGATCGAGCTTTATGACCCGGCGCC
>DWJK01006293.1:0-10581 GCA_018248815.1 Croniades pieria auraria | reverse complement strand
GTCTATCGCTATACACCGGGCACAATTCCAGACTCCGAGTCACAACTAGAATTCTAAATTAGAAAAATTCAATAGCACCCGACCCGGAATTTGAACCCGGGACCTTCTGATTGGCAGTCGCGCTTGCATCCACTCGACCAACGAGGCAGGCAACCTATATGTATCTATTCGTATACACATTTGGCAACTATTTACGTAGTAACATAAATTTTCTTTCTATCCACATCATAACGGAAGGCAGTATTCGTAATTCTGCCTGCTTATAACAATAGTACTGCGATATTTACACCTAATTTTACCACTACAGGAATACCAGCATACACTATAGAAATACCATCGATTGTCACGTTTGATACCGTCTTAGCGTCTTGTGGGGCGGCCGGAAGCGGATGTGGCCCGCTTTTATCGGGTCCTGTTGTCAATGTTGTTTTAGGCGCGGCCCTGACACACGAAGACTGACGCTTGACGTCGACGCGAAGTGATTTTGACAAATTGATTACCGCTCGTTTATGTGCTCCTGGTATTTAAAGGTGATTTTTAAAGCCATGGTTCATTTTTAGCTGAAGGGAAATTATTGGTTACGATCATTGATCCATTTTTTAAATTATCTTTGTAGTGTTTTATGTATACTCTAGCAAGGTGGGTGAGTAGTAAATATGTTTGATAGACTTCAAAGACTGTTCACAGTATATTATTACTTGTGTAGTATTTTACCCTCAAAACAAATGTAACGCGTAAGCAGATATTTAAATGCGAAAAGTTTTAAACGAGACCTTTGAAGTAATAACTACGCTTTGAAGAAATTACCACGAGAAAACATCATCAGCGATCTCTCAAGTTCGCGAATCAAAATACCTTGGTTTCCACGCACTCAGTTCAGATTTTAAGTACAAACTAAGCCTATACCGTTTGCTCCAACTTGTCGCTCCACGCTTCCCATTTTCTAATTAAGTTCCACAAGTCTCGAGTTAATATTTGGAGACTCTGATTAACTGGGAGTGGCTGCCTCCTTGTAACATTTTATTGTTATATTTGTCGAGCTATACGAAGACATCAATTATATGTGGTTTCCAACATACTTTGCTTTTTGGACCTTCGACCTTGGTTTTATTTTCACCGTGCCAAAATTTGTTATGCGACAAATCACGGCGAAGTAGACCTAGTGACAGCTGCATCACAGCTGTTTAACAGTTTTTTTATTTTTTAAGTGCTTTTATTTTAAATCCGGACTAATATACTGGCAAATTATTTGTAAAGATGTTAGTGCATGGAGGATTTAACTCGTTAAGGTCGTATGAGCCCGCGATGTCGTGGGATGATTTATGTGTATCTTTCCCAGTGACTTTTTCCTATTTATTGTTATTGACATGTAATTTGTAAACCACGTGCCTTTTTATATTTCAATATCCTGCCTGTCGTTAAACATAGAAACACCAATATAAAAACTAGTTAGTCCGTTTGAAACTATAAGAAACCAATTACCTAACGCTTCAACTCACTTTAACAGATTATTTTTAAACATCTCCTACAACTCTTCAATCTCCGAAGAGGTTGTAGAAAAATCTTGAACTTGATGGATCGGTTTTTTATTAACGAATATCTGTAGCTGATTAAATCAGCATGCAATATTTATAAACTGCGAAAGGTTTTTAAAATTGCCTATTGGCTTGCACTGTTTATTAGTTCCGAGTTGAAATCTTGGCATGGATAGTGGCGCAAGTAACCGCTGTATTCGGATGACAAGTTAAAGTAGCCTTCGTGCGCTAATGGCGTTACACCAGGCTTCTTTGTATCATGGCTACGCGTCAGAGTACTAAAGTCGCCATGATGTAAAAAATGAAGCCGTGTCGTTACAGCTCGACCGCTTCTGGGGACGCACGGTGCTGTCTGTTTTGGTTATTTCTAATTTACTTGTATTTGCTACTTAATAAGAGTAATTACGGTGAACCTATTTTGCCTTGCCATCATGCAGTATGGACTTCCCATCCTCCCACAAAAAACGCATGGGAATCCAAAGATGTTGTAAACAGAGATAGATATAGTAAATGGAGCTTTCTCAAGGTCTGTGTGTTGGTCAGTTGCAAACTGACGATCTGTCTAAATACTATCTATTAATCATATGTATACTATATATTACTCATATGTTCACGTTAGAACCTTAACAATTAACAATGAATTCCTGCAAAATAACACCTGACACAATTAACTGCTTAATTTACTTAAAGAGTACATTTTAGGCGATGAAAATAGCGAAAGTTTTATTCATCACTTAAACTAAGCTTAGATGAGATAACGCAGACAGGAATTCCTTATCCTGTCAGGGGTAGTTATAAATGATCTACAGCTAACCCTTCCAAAGCTTTTAGACCCTTGTTTTGGGAACCTCCTTGTTTTACCCAAAAACCTCAGCGAAATATTACGCGGGGACTTAACCGTAGCAATTTTAAAGATATGAGTAATTTCGGGTCTTTGATGTACCCATTAGTAAAAGATGAAGGGGGCTTGAAAAGGTCAGGCTCCTAAATTTATTGTGTTGTTGTACCTTTAACTAATGCCCTTTTCAATAGAATTGTTTTTTTTCATTTGCTCATTATACTGCAATTTATTTTACTATGAAATCGAAATTGTTTGATACTATTGTCAAGGTTTAAAAACGTAACATTACGCGTGTTATCCCCGATGGGGTACGCAGAGGAGTTTTGCACACTTCTACCTTTTACGTTACGTTTACGCCCCGTAATTGAATAGGTGGTGAGTCTATTGCCTACACCGGGCACAGGTTCTGATTTCGAGCCATTACTAGAAATTTCTACTAGAAAATGTAAGTTAGAAAAATCCAACAGTATCCTATCTGACCCGGGATTCCCAGGCCCTCTCGTTCAGCAGTCGTTCTTAGCAATTACATGACCAACAAGACAGGTAAGGTTAAGATTTATTAATGAAAAGTGTATAAAATACATAGGAATAAAAATAGAATTTATAACGAACTTTAAAACGTTGGACGCTTTTCATTACCAAAACTCTATAATCAGACTTTGGATAACGCCTCACTCCGAAGATTCACACCATCCATCACAATCAACGATTCGTATAATCACATTACTCATAATTTGTACACTTTCACGGCGCACTATGAATAGCGAATAGCACGCGATCAATCACTGTAACTCAGTTTAAAAACGAGCACGCTTTCAAAAAATATCATAAAAAGTGACCACTGGATAATTTTCGTAAAAAAAAATTATCACATTCAACCATTCTATAATATGTTTGAAGAACAAGGTGTAAAGCTACAAGTTGTTTTCCAGAAAGTAATAGAAAGTTCTTTGTTATTATTTTCCGTAGAGTAAACGCCACGGCAATCGAAGCGTGAAACTCACCAGCACGCCTTAAGCATTCAATGTAAAAACGTACCTGAGGAGAAAAATAAAAAAGATTAGTCGAAACGTAACAAATGCAGTGACCTACGTGAGGTGAAAGAAACAAACAAACGGGCGGATAGTCGGTACAAAAAGAAAAACGATAAATTTTGTTAAAACGCCAGCAAAAACCGTGTTACGTTGGATAAGGGGGACTGTTAATGGACCGATTGGTTTTGTCGTAATGCAAAAATAAACGGAAAGTATTTTTTTAACTCGTCTTATTCCCCTGAACCCGATTAATTTAATATTCATCTATTATCTTCAGAAAAATTCGTGCATATTGAAATTTTAGCTACACTTAACTGACTAATTAAGTAACAAACCATTTTCTACTTTAATATTACAATTGAAGTAAAACGATAATTTTAATTATATTATTCATAAGCAAGCATTTATTTTATTAAGAAATATTAAGACCATGAAAAACTTCTAGAATAAGAATATCTTTACTTCTACCTATACATACCTAGTAGCATACTTCACATTTTGTGTTTATTAAATATTCAAATTAATAGCTTCGCGAAGAGAGTATACTGGTCCATTGCTCAAGTGGTTAATAGCCCTGATTGTTGAACCAGGAGTCGTAGGATCTATTCCCTCCAAAGACAAATATTTATTCACCGACGTCGAATATTAATTGTATGTATTAAGGTTTCAAATAGTAAGCAAATGGATATTTTGAGATATGTTCACACACAGGCACCTGAACCCAAAGTAGACGACTATAAGAGATTCTGTATTATGGTAACTAGAAGGCTGAAAAATTACATATGTCAATGAACTTATAAATACATACATATACTTACTTGCTATTTTACTCATTACTATATATTAATATTTGTTATCACGTTAATTAGTATAAGTAGATATATGCCATTCTAATTAACGAAAAAATAAATAAATGCAGCACCAACTGGGCCTTGTATAAAAACAGATGTCACTTGTGTTGTCCTAAAATACTATTATTGGCTAAAGTCAACATTGGCCTTAAGCATTAAATAATAATATTCCATTGTATTCCGAACATCTAGCGTCATGCGTCGCAGCCTGCCGACACTACTAAGTGCCCTGGTCGCCAATGAGCAACAGCCTAGGTGATTAAACATGCGGTTATCTACGATCCGCAAGCCGTATGTCCAGCGTGGGAACTATGAGCAAAAATCCCTCAAATCAGGACCATTTGCAGGAGATTTAGATTAAGGAGACTTAGATTTTAATGATAAGTGACGTTGAGGCAAAGTCGTATAGTCGCAAGGTCGCGTGCTCCCAATAGTAGCGCAGTGAATAGGGGCTCAGTGCTAATTAACCTTCGTTTCGGAACGCATAAATCCACCCAAACTCTACATCCCTCTTCGTTACTCGCTACTTGTACGATTTTTTCAGGACTCTCACGTACTAAGGAGCTACTCCGCGGTTATATTTTGTGTTAAGCGAAATGGATTTCTGGTGAATCAACATACTTTAAGTAAAGTTATTTCATAAATATGTTTTTGATGTTAAATTAGTCAGTGCTGAGTTTTGGGAAGGATGGAGAGGAGACGTTGAATTTGTGGTTCTTTAGCAACTACTTTCTTTGAGAATCAATCATCCCGGAATGACGAGTTGATAACCGATGACCCAAGGCTGTCTGGCTTGTAGCTATCACTACATCTAGTTTTATAAAAAAGTTATATTGTTTACTATCCACAAAAACTATAACGTACTAACAATCTAGTAACTAGTTACGGTAACCATTTTTAAGGTTGTTTTCTATTTATATTTGTGATCTTCTAAATATGCTTGTTTGTTTGTGATTGAAACACAAATTTAAACTTGCACTGCTTATAAAGTACACTAAATTCTGAAATTCCGAATTCGCCTTTATTTTCCCCAACTGGTCGGGGAGGAGTGTAGTACTGCCACTTTTCACCAGTTATACCTCCCATCGAAAAGGGGTGAGCGTATTGCTATACATTAGTCAAAAAATCACACTACTGAATACTACTGAAAATTTCAAGATTCGTTTCAAACCCAAATCTTTATATGATCCGAGGATTGAACCCACAGCTTCTTGTTCAATCACGCTTGCACTCACTAAACCAACGAGGTAATCTAGTAATATATCATCCCATTGAAATAAACATCGCAATAAACGCTTAACACAGTGCTATTGCGGCAGTAATAAAAATCTCGTCTGGTCACGGCCCTCCAATGACAAACATAAAGAGCGAATAATTTTACGCAAACTCCTCAGAATCCTCAAACGGCCATTAGATTATCCGCCTTCTAACTAACAATAAAACTACGATGAAAATAACTCAAGTTTATAACAGTGCAATGAAAACAAAGTTAAGTTCCGCTCGCAACCGCGGTGTCTCCGAAGGGTGCAATCGACTCGGTCACTTTCGCATCGGACGTCCTCACGACCAATTAGCTCCGCCATCGCGTCGCATAAATTGTATCAAACTGCTTTTCTCCACACTGTGCTGTTCTTAATAGAAGCTAAAGATTCTAGAGCCGACTCATCTTTATGTATATTAGTAAATTATAATCGATTTAAAAAACAAAGAGTTCAAATATTGGGTGCTTTATTAGTAACATATCGAAATTAAATGTTAACTTAGCTAATAAAAAACGTAAGTAAGTAAGTTTCATAGAAGTGTAATTTTGATTATGAAAGTTATTTGTAGCCAATTTTTATTGCTGTCTGTAGTGACCGTTACTTGCGCCGTGGAAATATCTCTTCAGGGACTGACAACACAAATATGAATTTATCAGTAGGTCGTCTGACCTATACAAAATCGAATCCAGCTCCTTTGCATGAAAAACCGGTAACATGGGTTAAATAAATTACTAAAATACTATAGTTATAAATTACATTGTACTTCCCATGGAAGAGTGCCTTACATCGGACACGAATCCAGACTCCTTGCTACTACTGGAAATTTTAAGTTACAAAAACCCAATAATACCTTGCACTATCCGGGGATTGTACCTGGCACCTCTCGCTCAGTATTTACAATTAGATATGCATGTATAGAAAAATTTGCTTTTGATTATAATCCACTATTTTATATAAGTCCATCAAATTTTACGAACGCACAATTCTAAAAAATATACTAAAAAGTGAATACGCTTTTGTTCGCGATAGACAATGCAACGTTACTTTGGAGTGGCCATCAGTAAGCCATATTGAAAAGCTATCGATCTTTACAGAAGTTCGACAACTTTGCGGTTAACGCTTCCTGTACATTTATATCCGCGTCCTCAGAAAGTTCCAACTCTACCAAGAGTTCATTATCACAAATAAAGTGAAAGAGCTCTCTGTTTTTATTGTTGGAGTGGAAATGTTCGGCTTTTACACTACAATCTCCGGGATTAACGGTAACTATGTCAAGTGGACTTAAAAAGGTATTTCTCGGTAATCCATATGAGTTACTTAATTACCAAACTCTACACGTTACTTTCGTATTTTCGCGATAATATGTTTCGCCATATGTTAATATGTTTCGCCATACCCTCTCAATATGAGAGGAGACCCATATTCCAACAGTGGAATGTTAATGGGTCGATTATGTATGTTATGTATGTATGTTTCGCCATTAATAATTTAATTCAGAACATAATACAGCTAGTTAAGACGACTAAGGAAGTATCAACATTGCTGGTTTATAATATTTTTTTAACAAAATGTATTTTTTTTTGTTCAGAATTAATTAAAAATCAATTAACGTATGAAAACATTAGGACTTTCAAAGCGCCAATACTATAGTGTCGCATTTCGAAGTATCAACTTAGTGAAATACAGCTACAGATATTATAAAATACAATACACTCATATAACATTGGATTTTTTAGGTAAAATACTTTATGCACCACCGAGCTATCTAACTTAGTAGTTCGCAAAATGTACTAAACTTTTTTCCCACGCAATAAATTACTGTCAATATTGAATAGAAGAATAATTATTTCTAATGCTTGGATTTTTTTTACAAATGAAAATAAACATGAATAAAGACCTTCTTACATGAAGAATGTCTAGATTTTCAAATATGCTATTCAAAGTTCTCCACAATGGAAATTCTTCTGACAATCAAGTAGTTAAACAAAACGACAATACATACGAATGTAAAACACGACAAACATCGAAAACAAACTCACAGAGTTGCCCGTGGAGTGAATTAACTGACAAGTTAGCATCTTAATCGTGTCACGTCTCACGTGTAGTTGCGGCTGCAACTGCTCAGCATTCGGTTCGCACTACATGTGATGACGTATGGCTTTACCACGGTATTTTATGGTTCAAAGCCATTACTTAAAACTGTGACTGCCTTGTTGGTCGAGTGGTTGGACGCGTGACTGCCGATCGAGAGGTTCCTGGGTTCAAATCCCGGGTCGAGTACAATTTGATATTTCTAAATTAGATTTTCTAGTACAAAATTCTAGTAGCGAATCGGAGTCTGGATGTGTGCCCAGTGTATGGCAATAGGCTCACCACCTAGCGAGACGTAAACGCAACTGGTGGAACGTGGGAGTGTACTACACTCTTTTGCCTACCCCTTCGGGGATAACAAAAGTTTGTTACATTTCATAATCAGAGCTCCAGCGCTAAACACGCATAAGTCAGACAACTAAACTGTTCTATGGATCAGATGTAGCTTAGTTTGAACAAAAGTTCATAACTAGTGTAAAATTTATTCGAGCGAACATATGGCACCACGCTCAAATTTACTATTATTGTCGCTTGGTTGCAGGCTTCTGTATAATTAAATGACATATCGAGTTCGTTTAGTTATCTTTTTTTTCATAGTACCACAGCTATATTGTTATCCGCCAAGAGCCATACTTGTGCAAGTGTTCATTGAGCATCAGTGGATTCCTACTGAGCTCACATACTCGTATGATTCTGGAACCAATAATTCGTCACAATTGTAAATACCTAATAAAAAATTGGGATATTTTCAGACACGGCCACCTGATGGTTAACGATGACCACATAATGGCAGTTACAAAAAAACATTTATTTAAAAAAAACCGTAAAATAACGCCTGTAATCCTCGAAGGAGGTAGGTAGAGGAGTGTAATACATTCCCACGTTACACCAGTTACGTTTATGTCACTTGGAATAGGTGGTAAGCCTGTTGCCATACACCGGACACAAATTCAGACTCCGATTCACTACTAGAAATTGTAAATTTGAAAAATCAAATACTACCCGACCCAGGGTTTAAACCCAGGACCTCCCGATCGACAGTCGCGCTTGCAACTACTCGACCAATGAGGCAGTCATTTATTTACTGTACAAATATGTAATGTAACAAGTAACAATAACAATGTAACAAGTTCAAAATAGCAAGAATTACAGAATTTGCAAAGACAACTCGGCGATTTCCACAATCGCCAATTGTTCCATTGTGCCGTATGCAGATAACAGTTGTTAGCACTAATGATTGTCCAAGCTGCACTAGATTTAAATATTCCAGTATCTTATAGACGTTTCTTGCTAACTATCCTTGTTAAGCTCGGGCTGATTCCAGGCTTTGTGCGGACGTAAGATTGCTTGTTTTGAGATATACGAGTATTATAATATCCACTTAGTAAAATTACCTTAACATCAATAAATTGATAGACGAAAATGCGATAATAGAAGAAAGAATAAAAATGAATATTGATGTATTGGATTGGCCAGCGTGGAGGACTACGGCCTTAACCCTCTCAATATGGGGGGAGACTCATATTCCAACAGTGGAATGTTAATGGGTCGATTAAAAAAAAAATAATAATAATAATAATAGTGTTCTTGTATATGCTATTATAGATACATGTAGCTATTATAGATACATGTACTTGGCTAGTTCAAAACAGATAATAAAAGATTAATACTCCAATTTACTTCCCAAATTAGTTTTAAATTTTACGATAATAATTTTAATTATTCGAATTCGAGTGGTCTCAAGACACAGGATAATATTTGTTAATAACTTGTCAACAATGACCACACATTCAAAAGCTAAACTCGTTTGGAGTCGCCCAACTTTAAATTTTAATTTCGTATAATATTTGAGTGAATATCCCTGTTCTATTGATAGCTATATTGATCCTCGTTGTAGAGTTTGGACATTAGCAAATATGGTGCTGCTACTGCTGGTTCAAAGATATATACTTGCCAGTACATCTGGATTTCCGCAATTAGCATAACATCACGCCTATGTTTTCCCGCGCCGATAAGTAGAGAAGTGTTGGTAATGCGTGTGTTTTTAGTAGTTGTGTTCTACGTCTTAGGTAATAGAAGGCAAACCTTTTGCCATACACCGGGAATCAATCCAGACTCCGTGAGAGTACTAGGAATTTCGAGTTAGAAACAAGCTATAATGCTACCCGACCCGGGCACGAACCCAAGACCTTTCGCTCACAAGTCGCGTTTCCGATGACTGTACCAACGAGACAATTTCCACAATTACACCTAGATAATCCCTTGCTAAGTTACTATTTAAAATGTGGTTATAAGGCGCGAAATGTCGCTGGAACAATGGCGTCCATTAAGTAGGTATTACCATTCTGTCCCTGTGATGTAACATGTCAATGTCAGTATGTGCAATTCAGACATTTTGTAACGTTCCCAGAACTTCATACTTGTTAAATTCTCCTCATGGTGGTGAATTCTGTTTATAAATTGGTAAATAGTGAATAACTGGGGGCTATTAAGAATCTAAGTCCAGAATAACAAATAAAAAACTCAGTTTAAGTAACTTTTCCCTTTGGAAACTACTTTTACTTCGCTTTTACATCACTTTTACTTCTTAGATCATCTGCTTATTATTTAGTTACCTTTAAGAGTATATATTTACATATGTAATGAAATACATTAACCAACTTAATTCTTGAACTTAAAGTTGCAAATATCCCAAAGAGATTTTATAACATAAATTCTACTAGATTGCTTATTACATATAAATAAAAATATTCTTGAGAATGCAATGCAGTGATATACTAGTGGTTAAGAAATCAGCCTCTCCCTCCGGGGGTGCTGGGTTCGAACCCATGGCGCGCATCTCTTTACAAAAGTGGGTTTTAAGTTTAAATATCACTTGCTAACAGTGAAGGAAATCATCGTGAGGAAACCTGCACACTTTAAAATTTCCAAAAAAAGAAATTCTAAGGTGTGTGAGGTCTGTCCACC
>DWJK01006292.1:0-10583 GCA_018248815.1 Croniades pieria auraria | reverse complement strand
CCGTTATATTTTTAATCATTAGTTGCGTTTGTTACAGATAGATGTCTCTGTATTGCTGTTACCACTTCATACAAACTTGCAAGTTGATTTGATAATCCGTTGACATAAAAGCAGTTCCAATTTCACACGCAAAAGTTCATACATGCAAATGACCCAAATGTATTTTTAAAATACTATAAAATTTCAAAGATACATAATCGTATGTATCATATGAAATTATCTATCGTTTGGGAATAACATATATTTTTAGGATGATATTAAATTTACAGGATATTACAGTATAATGTTAACTAAATATTTATTTTTGATTGAGAAATGATAAATAAAAAATAAAATGGCTCTTACAAGTTATGTATGTTTTCATAGTTTATTATATTTCTCAAATAAACATACAAATCCAGTAAACGTATAAAATCAAATTTTCTCCTAATTTTGGTTGTCAAATTATCCGTTTGGTGGCGTATTCACAAATTATTGTCATAAAAGGAAATTGTCGATTTCCGCAGGCAAGGATGCCATCGCAAAACTGAAAACCTGTGAAGTTGATGGCAAAACTTACAACGAAGGAGAATCGTTTGAACCCAAGAACACGCGCAAAACGTGCATCTGCACCGCAAATTGGAATGGTTCTATAGACGACCCCAGCTACTGCAGAGACATCAACTGTGGAATTGAAATCCACTTCCAAAACAAACTCCTGGATAGTTGTGCTCCTGTCTTCGCCGGCAATAAACGCAGTTGCCCTATTGGTTTCAAATGTCGTAAGCTACTTTTTTGTTTTAATATGATATAATGAACTAGTTATTTCTTTGAAAACATCATTGATTATTATGTTGGGTAACATAAATTATAAAAAAAAATCATAGCAACCTGCTGCAACAGATTAAACATTTTTTTGGAAACAGCTGAAAAAGACTATTGGTGTTTTTAATTTATAAAAATTTTGTTTACTCTCAATATGTCTGTGAGCAATCACCATCATAGAGTACGTCTGCCTGTTTGCTAGTTAGTATAAAACCAGTAAAATACTACTGGATATAACCGAAATAATGATAACAGCTTTATCCACAACAGGGATAATTTGTGCAGTTTTTTTTTATAATCCTCAACTCAAAACCTACAGTTAATATTTTCCCCTATGTATCTTTCATTGTAGATATAATAATTTACATTATGATTTGTACTGAATCACGCATTAGTGCAAAACAAATGTTTCACAGTTTAGACTTTTCTATAACAAAAATATCACTTATCGTTTGCTGTAGGAAAGCTAAAGAACAATTATAAAAAAATATCCATGATACTTTAGAAGTAACCTGACCGTCTTCTAATTTAAATCTTTTAACTCGTCCGTTCCAGCAAACAACAGCACCAAGGTCATCCGGAGTTTGAACTTGCGCACTGTGACATCTCAGTGCGCGTTCGGTAACATGACACTCTCAGTGGGAGACGAGGTCACAGTGGACGAACAATGTACGAAGTGCACCTGCGAAGTGCCGCCTTTCGTGTCTTGCACGAAGAAGAATAGTTGTGATGACTAATAATATTAATCCATAAAATCTATGCACATAAATTTATCATTTTTTTTTCATTAAACTGTTGTAATGCTGATTTTAAACATATCTATAAAATTTCTTAACGCTTGCTTAAGCTTGTGTACGCACATGCTCTAATAGAGGCTCGGAATATGTCGTTTGCTTGAGAACAATTGAAGTTGCCTCGATTTGAGCTTCGTCGTTAGTGTTGTACTATATTACCTATCAATTTTAATGGAGGCAGTAGACTGCCTTAGAAGGTTGAGTCGTCCTGAAATATCGAAGCCTCCACCAAAAAGTCATATTATAATCTCCATTAAATAGTATATAGTTAACTTATACCTTTGCTTTTTTCGTTAAGGTCAGGTGTTTAAGAGCAGACCATATGCAATTTCTTTTTGTAATGATATCGTTGTAACCTCTATTGAACTGCACTTAGGGCATTGACATACTGGATTTAGATACGGCCAAGAATGAAACTAGCACTTTTTGATACATATTAGCTAAATATGAAAACGACAATATAAATTGAGATAAATTAAATAGTAAATAAAAGAAATTCCGTCTCCAAATGTTCTGAATGCAAAGAATTGTAAATAGTTTGATACCTAAGAAATTATGTTATATTTTTTAAATACTCATTTAAAAATTCACGTCTTATTTTGCTTTTTAGTATAATCGCATGGTAAGTCAAATCAAAACTCATTGGATCTTTTTAACTTCTCATGATCATGTAAGTTCTAGTACCTTCTACATTGACGTAGTCACTTATTTCAGTACTTATGGTAGTAATAAAGTATTATTATTAATATCTGTTAAAACAAGTTTTCTTCAATTTACCCCCCAAATAAAAATGTATATGTGTTTATAATTAACTCTATGTCTGTGCTGTCAAACCCCATTTTGAATTATAAAGAAATAAACGGGTAAAACATCCTAAAAGTATTGTGTTTATCTTGCAATAAATTCAGATATTATATCAGTTTAAATCACTAATCACGTAAATATGAAAAGTGTATAAGAAACAATCAATAATCCCTTCACATTTTTTTTTATAAAAATTGGCAAATT
The DNA here is from genome assembly GCA_018248815.1 of Croniades pieria auraria. NCBI lineage: Eukaryota > Metazoa > Arthropoda > Insecta > Lepidoptera > Hesperiidae > Croniades > Croniades pieria. Next base: position 7,977 of record DWJK01006292.1, on the reverse strand, counting down.
TATAAAAGATTACCATAACGGTTACAACAAAAGTGTGGTTGAAGAGGATATTAAAAAAAAACGAAACATTTACCCAAAATATATTTATGCAAGATTATAAATGATTATCATTAAAATGTATGAATTTTATTAACTGAAATCATACTGTATATTTTTCTATTATTTGTAATGATAAGTACAATAACATCATTACGTATAAAACCTACTGTTTACATAACAATTATTTACAATTATGTACAAAACACAGCCTTAAGAGGACCTTTGGTAAATACTAAAAATCTACTTAAATAATGTTGTGACGACTTACCCTAAGTACATACTAAAAAGCCTATTTAAGTACCAGTTAGTAAAAAAAGTCTCGTAATGTTCTAATGTTAAAAAATTAAGTAATTATATAATATTGATATGAACACTTTCATATAATTCTAAAACCTATTTGACCTGAAACCCACATTTTTCTACCACTGTGGTTTGGAGCCTTCTCATGTTGGGAAAGATCTGGGCCCTACCGCCTCCCAGTTCCCGTATGAGTTGCATACATTTAACCTAATTAAAAATTATAATTAATATCGTATTATTATTCCTATATTTTGACATATATTAGTACAGGAACTTAGACTTAATATTTGGCAGTATGGAACTATGTCTTTCCTAAAATAGTCATTATAAAGTCTAAATGCTAACTGGCATTTTGTAAAAATAAACCGATTATGAAACTAATGTTGCTTATGCATAGATAGCATCAAAAATACTTATATTCTAAGCAATACAAATTATTCCATAATAAAGGATTATAAAACTTAGTAAACATTGAATAGGTAACTGTTTTTGCTTGTTTTCTTGTTTTTTTTTATACAAAAAAGTAACCCAATTAGTGCAAAAAGGATTTCCGTTAAAGTCATGCTGCATAATCTTTTTTAAAAAAAGTGTTATTTAATAATACAAATTATATCAAAACATGTCACGGAATAATAATTCTCAAGCAAACGCTGCCTCGGGTCGAGGCAAACCGCTACCTATAAAAGCAATTATTGCCTCGGTGTGAGTAATTTTGCGGAATATATGTATGTTCTTAGGTACCATGTTGCTCTGAATCGGGTGACCATAATTTAGAATTATGTACTCGATCAAAGACTACTTTATATAGCTGCGCAATTTAAAAAAATATATATTTAGTTTAAATCATATTAATAAAGGATATTCTAGCCTGATATATTCCGTGTCAATTCGCCGGTCTTTTTAACTGAAACATGCCAAGCCCAATTCAATCCTAAACGTCTGGTTGGGTCTTCCGATATCCCTCACGGCAACATCCAATAGGGGTAGTCGCCCAGATTTTTCAGTTTCGTACTGGATTATCGTCCTCGCCCATTCTTGTTTTTTGTGCTGCAAAACATAGCAAATAATTAAGTGCAATTTCATTTCACATATTTATTTTTCAATGAGTCCTATGTAAAAAATTATAATTATATAGGTAAAATCTTAATTTTACTTTAGAATATTCTATAGTTAAATTCTGAAATATTTTCAAGTAATGGATCCGTGAATTGGTTGCATACAGCGTCAAGGAAATTATGAAAATGTCTCTAGAATTTTGCGAACAGTCGTCTTGGAAGTTTTTATGAAAATATTATACTACTTCCTAAAAGGGGATCAGTAGTATTTGGTAACATTACCGTAAATACGAGAAATTAGATTTTTTTCCCAAATATTCTTGAGACGTTTACCTGACATTCATCCAGCAACGCCTTATATCTCAGCCTGTTGTTAGCTTTGGGCAAGATCTCAGCGTCGTTGTAGGCCAGCAGTTTGAGACCATGGCGGTAGTTGCGAGACGATGGATCATAGTAGCCGATAGTGTTTTGGCAGTGCAACGTTACATTCTGGACAGCTTTAGCCGACAATAACTGGAGATAGGTGATTTGACTGTGGTCGGCTTTGTATGAGATCTGTTAGGAAAATTAGAGACATATTTTTTGATATATTGCTTTCAAGTTACTGCTGTAATAGGTCAGAAAAAGAAAAACAAACATAATCTCATATTTACTTATGATACATTAGCACATATGCATAAGATATCATATTTGTACAGTTATTACCTATATAGTCGTTAAATAACCAGTGTAATTTGACATACATTTGTCAGAACTCCATATAGTAAACTCATATTAATGGGCTTAGTAATAGGTTTATTTTTAGTGCTAGTAATATCGCATGCCTGTCTAAGGTAGAAGTTTAGGAAGTCAAAAAAAATAACGATTTGCCATCTGAATGCAATGTACCCTACCCTACATTGCGCACAATACGTACATACATATATCTTGACGATTAAAAAAGATAAAATTTTATAAGAAAGAATTTTCAAAATCAGAACTCACCGAAAAACCATCATCCAGTTCACTAAGCCAGGCTTCGGTATCCTTGCCCTTGTAAGATATATCGTTAGATTGCATCGGCTTCGGGAATATGCAACTAGCACCTTTCGACATGTCACAATACACTAGTATAGCGTCATTCATGTCACCACCGTTCGGATCTATCCAGTATTGACCTGTAAGAATCGTCATGTAGATTTCACAACTTATACTACGAGACTGGCTGATTAAAAGGCTTTAATAGTTCTACTAATTTTAAACCTAACGTTATCCGAGTATAAGACAACAGAAAATCAACAAATCTATAAGACGTTTTCTTTCAACATATCTTTGGTTGCGTATGCGTCGAGTCTTATACCATATCACATAATCTCATCGTCACATGAACATTTCGAAACTAAGTTATAGTTTGTTCGTAACAGCTCTAAAAGTGAGGAAGAAGTTATAAGTGAATTTAATAGTTAATGCTCAATTTCTGACGGTTTTTTCTCTAATACTTACTTAGTTTTTCTTCAATTGACAACTTGTTTTTAACAAGAGCAAGAGATTAAATGAGAATTACTTTACATAGTACAAAAAACAACATACCACTCGTAAAGTCTGGATGATGGTACAAAATATCTCCACAAGTCTTAGCAGGTGCTTCCTTAGATCCATCTGGCTTGAGGAACTTGTCTAGCGATACTTTGAGACGTTCGTATGCTTTCATAACTATTTCCTTCCGTTCTGCTGGCGACATATCGTCTTTGAAGAACCTAGGAGGCATTATGCTAGGGTCGTCGCCCATAGGATCTGGACCTTTAACGGAACCTGCAATTGTTATGAAAGGAAATAAATAAGTTCTATCTCCGATATATGACGTGATGGCGACAAATGAATCACGTCACTAATGGAAGATTTATTTTAAATTTTTTTAAAGATCATTTACCTTGTTGTAACATGGCGGCAATAGCAGCGGCATCATATGCAAGCCCTTCGCCAGGCGGCCCGGGAGGTCCGGGTGGTCCAGCAGGACCTGGAGTACCATGTCTTCCAGCCTCACCTGGCGGTCCTCGACTACCAGGTGAACCCATAGGACCTTGCGGACCGGGGCTACCATCACGTCCTGGTGTACCTGTTACAACATAACATCACAGTTGTATTTCCCCGAAGCGGTAGGCAGGAAAGTACAGTACACTCCCACGATTCACTAATTGTAATACGAGTACAGGTTCGTTCCACCAAGGAATTGGAAACGAGACCATTGGTATATACCGGTACACAAATGCAGACACCATGATATTCCTGGTAATTTCACGTTAGAAAAAACCAACTTTGCGTGACCTGGGATCAAACCCAGACCTTTAAAAGTTTGTCACGCTTTCATCCACTTGATCTACGAGGCAGACAAAACCTGTTACAAATTTAAAAATCCACCTATATTTGAAGTCATATATGTCAACAATTGGGGACATAACAATAAGGATACCGAATACTAAATAGTGAAAACGGCCCGTAAATATCCTTTTGATATTTATTCCTAATGTCTCATTTTTATTTTTTTGAGATTTTTATTTCATTGTAAATATTAAACTACAAATTTATATAAAATATTTCAAAAATATGTTTATATTGCATACCTCTTGGACCAGCTTCTCCATCTTTGCCTGGAGGTCCCATCAGTCCGGGTAGTCCTCTTTCTCCTGCTCTGCCAGGTGCACCGGTCATACCAGGTATTCCCGGCAATCCTGAGTGGCCTTTAGGTCCATCAGCACCCGCTTCGCCTCTTTCTCCCTTTGCACCATCCAGTCCCGGCGGGCCTTGCTTTCCTGATGGTCCTTGAGGGCCTTCCAATCCAGGTGGTCCAGATTCTCCTCTAGGACCTCTTTCGCCAGCTGGGCCGGGTGGGCCTGAAGCGCCTGATGGACCCTATATGACAGTCATATTGCATTATAAACACTTGTTTTTAACAAGATCAAGAACTTAAATAAGGATTTAATCAGTTTCTGTCTTGTATATACATATGTATGTATGTGTGTATATAAAAGTGCTGTAATAGTAAATTATTCGTTTCCATTGATAACATTTTCATGTTGCGTAAAGATTATGGGAGTTGCACTATTACATAAACACATAATATAGTAAGCGACAAAATTAAGTTACCTGTAAACCAGGAGGCCCAACGGGACCGGAAGCGCCTGGCTGTCCAACTGGGCCCTTGTCGCCCTGTCGTCCAGGTATTCCAGGTTGTCCAAGTTTTCCAGGGCGACCCTCCGGCCCTGGTTCTCCCATCGGCCCAGGCGGCCCCTGGAGACCTGGGCTTCCTATCGGTCCGGGAGCACCGTCAGCACCAGCTCTGCCAGCAACTCCAGTTTCGCCCTTCATTATCAGTAATATATTAATATTGTTTAAGTTAGTGGGTTATGCATATTAATTTGTGGAATTAAAAACTCTATACATAAAACTAAAAATCGGTTTCAGTTTGTAAGTTTCCTCCTATTTTCTTTATATAGATAGGCCTGACCGCACCCGCTCATCCACTTTCCGGCCTAAGCTTAGTTCTATTTAATATTCATGGCCAAATACGTAAACAAAACTTACATTGGTAGGTACTTATAGATTTATATCGGAAACTATCCATTGTTTGACTTTGTGTACTGTAACCAATTTAAAATTTTTTTAAAGTTTGATTTATTCCAATGAATTTTCTTTAAATCGCCATATCTTTTTTTATTTACATATGAACCGATTGTTATAAAACGACCACGTCGATTAAGTCGATTCGGGGCGATTAGAGTGCAGAAATGCACAGATAATGTGAGACAAAGAAACAAAAATACTTAAAATCTATTTTGGTCTCTATCGCTCAAAAACCTTTTGTACGTTCGAACACCAATTAATTTATTACTTTTCATATGAGTGTTGTTAAAAGAAAAATGTATTACTGAGACAATTACGAGTATGTCTAAGCATGATACATCTGTACAATATTTACGTAACCCACATATTTACCTGTTGTCCTCGAGGTCCTTGTGGCCCAGACGGCCCTACTAATCCAGGCATTCCGATTGGTCCCCGTTCTCCAGCAGGTCCAGGTGGTCCAGTAGAGCCTTGTGGTCCAACTTCACCTTCGCCGCCTCTCTCGCCTTTAGGTCCTTCCGGCCCCGCTGACCCAGTAAGTCCTTGAGGACCAGATGGGCCTGGCCTGCCCGAGTCACCAGTAGCTCCCTTTGCTCCTGGAATACCTGGTGTTCCTGCTACTCCTGGACTTCCTTGGGGACCCTGTGAGGGTTATTGAAAGTATTTATTATAGGTTGATATGATGCTAGAAGGTAATGCAATACCTGACAATCTGTCGTATGTCTGTTCAAAAACTTCAAATAGCGTGAAAGGTGAATGGGAAAACGTAAATGGGAAAAACATACCTGTGGTCCTAATTCTCCAGGTCTGCCAGGTAACCCTGCATGACCAATGTCGCCCTTTGCACCCTGTTCACCACGAGCACCTTTAGCTCCTAAAGCTCCAGGTAAACCGCGCATTCCCATCTCACCAGGTTTGCCTACAACGTATTGACTATGATTATTTACATTAAAATTTTTAATGATTTCGTTAACATCATTAGTTCTCATAAGAATCTCGTCAAGTCTATGCTATGGTATGCCATGTCTATGGTAACGGTTAGGTCGAATATAGTGGGTCAATATTTCGAAACCAACAGCTTGTGCATACAATAGTTATTATTCAGATTATATGGGTTAAGATTAATTATATTCTCGACCATTTACGTTCTTACATATAACGCAATATTTTACCTGGACTACCAGGTGATCCCTGCTGGCCTTTCGCTCCAATATATCCTCTATCTCCCTTCAGTCCAGGCATGCCAGTTAAGCCTAATGGTCCGGGAAGTCCAGGAGCACCCTGAAGACCAGGTTGACCTCGTTCGCCAGTTGCCCCTGGTGATCCCGCTTCTCCAGGAATTCCAGGAACTCCAGGTTCACCTCTTTCTGCTGGTTCTCCCGGAGGACCCGTCGGCCCCACTGGTCCTTGAGGACCTTGCTCTCCTTGACGTCCTGGTACAAAAAAGTCAATTTCTACAAATGTTTTCACACATAATAAAATGTAATGGTAAACTATGTAGTTTTACTATCCTCTTATCAAAGGGCGGGATCGATATGATCAGTAGCATCAGTAGAATTAATTCACCTGGGGCTCCATCATTTCCTTGATGACCAGGTGAACCTCGTTCGCCCTTCTCGCCAGGTAAACCAGATGCTCCACGTGGTCCAGGCAAACCCATCGCACCAAGAGGGCCAGGGTGTCCTTTACTGCCTCTAGGACCTTCCGGGCCCTGTAAATATTGATCAATCGATTTAAAAATCGTAAATATTTTATAGATGGAATATCTATGCACAAAATGTTAAATAATTAATTCAAAGCAAATAAAGAAAGAGAAATCTAATAATTTTAAAACAAATATATGAAAACAAACCCACCGGCGGACCGTCAGACCCTTGAGAACCAGATTCCCCTTTTTCTCCAGGCGCTCCTGCCAGTCCTGGTAATCCCCGTTCACCAGTAAATCCTCTTTCACCTCGTGGTCCTGAAGGCCCAGGGGGTCCAGCTTGGCCAGTAAGACCTGGTTCGCCTTCTTTACCAGGTGAACCAGGCAAGCCCGCTGCACCTGGCATACCCTAAATATACAACAAAAAATTTTAAAACTTTCAAAAACATTTTCTTTATTTTGAAACACTCAGTGCACATATATTAAACCTAGCATATGAGGTTATATTTTAATCGTATGTTAGGTTTAATAAATATATCACACGTTATGTATGTATCTATACAGTACGGAGTCTTCTGAAGACCATCTTATTTGCATATTTATAATAAAAAATACTACATGCCTTTTTTATCCATTATTTATGAAAAGAGAGCCAATGTTATCACAAACCAGTTGCTGTACGTCCCTTATAATCCTGTATTATTATGACGAATTAGTGTGCATATAAAATATAGCGAAACTTTAGGTTAAAGAGATTTCCTTGCAAATGTAATGGTTTTAGATTTAAATTTTTAGTTTACCGCATGCAGTAAATAACGCCATCAACTAAATCTGTTTTCATATTTTTCAGCCTCATTTAACCTTGTAGTGAAATGCTTTTAATATTTTACATTTTACTTACAGGAAAACCAGTAGGTCCAGGTGGTCCTTGAGGTCCTCTCTCGCCCGCAGGTCCCACAGAACCCTGTACACCTTGGATACCTGGGCTGCCATCTCTTCCAGCGTCACCCTTCGGACCTTGTGGACCAGGTTGTCCAACCTCACCATCTTTACCCGGTTCTCCCTAAAGAATATTTTTCTTAATAAATTCAAGATTATAATGTACAATAGATTATACATTCGATAAAAGAAAACTTGTCACGGAATCTGATAATAAAATAAGATAGTTACCTGCAATCCTCTTTCTCCAGGACTACCCATAAGACCAGGCGTTCCTAGTAATCCTTGAGGACCTTGCTCTCCGGGTCTGCCATCGGCGCCGGGTATGCCTCTCTCACCAGGTGGTCCAGTTTTACCTGTCATGCCTGGTCTTCCAACAATACCTCTTTGTCCTGGTAA
>DWJK01006291.1:0-10583 GCA_018248815.1 Croniades pieria auraria | reverse complement strand
TGTTTTGGGTTCTCTTGCGTATATAAAGGCACCCCATTATGAATTTTTAAATATATTTGCCATGTACAGACGATCAGTTACAGTTTTATTATATGAATAGATGAAGTGAAACTTTTTGGCATACATGGTAAACATTTTTCAAGCGTTAGAAAAATTTAAACTCGCGCGAAGAGCAGTATGAAAAGGTTGTAAGTGCCATGCGGAACCCGTGACTTATGTGTCTCATGGAATTGCAATAAACGGCGCTAAATAAATTTTGAATATTTCGTTGTTTTTCTTATATGTTATGACGTATATACGATTTGAATTATGATTACACAGTTGATAGACGCTATTTTCCTTCATTGTTTCGCCCTACTTCACCATAGTAGTATCCATATGCACCTAGTTAAATTGCGTAAACTTCAGATAAAACTTAAAAGTATAGAGGATAAGACTTTTTTTTTTTTCTTATAAGGAAATCTCATATTCTTGTGTTTTTCGGCAATAACCTGTAATTTACATGAAGCCTCGAAAAGATTAACTAAATTAACTGATGTAGTTAGATTTCGGAGCTAACGAAGACTAGAAGATGGGCCTTACGGGTCATTAAAACTTGAATCCTGGTCTGAACGTATCACAAACAAAGTGAGTTTGAGTGAACAAATCACACCTTTATATATACCTTCGAAGAAATACAGGCGTGACGTTATGTGATGTTGCAGTACCGTCAAATCATAAATGCTGTCTGCTCGTTTCTTGCATTTTGTACAAAAAACGCCGTTTTTATCATCAGTGAAATACCTATTTTGCCCGGAATTTTTGGCATTGCAATTATATTACTGGAGTAGAATTATTATCTAAACAGAGTTTAAGTTTCTTCCAAGTTCAAGGTCCGGTACCTCGATATGTCGACTGGCGGCTGATAAATTATGAGTCAAATACCAACACAAAGGACTTTATGAAAGATGACACGTATTTTTTGCAACCTTATATTTGTCAGAATAGAATTTATTTTCCTTTGCAGATTTGTGTCTGTTTTCGTTTCTGTCGTATTGGTGCATTTTTCTGTTATAGATTTAACAAATAGGCCTTTATGATATAATAAAAAAAAGAATTAAATTCGACCCATTTATCATTCCACTGTTGGAATATGGGTCTCCTGTCATATTGAGAGGGTTAAGGCCGTAGTCCACCACGCTGGCCAAGTGCGAGTTGGCAGACTTCACATACCTTAGAATATTTTTTTTTTATAAATTCTAAGGTGTGCCGGTTTCCTCACTATGTTTTCCTTGACCGTTAGCAAGTGATATTTAAATTTAAAACGTACTTTTGTAAAGAGGTGCGCGCCATGGATTTGAACCCAGCATCCCCGGAGCGAGAGGCTGAATTCTTAACCACTAGGCTATCATTGCTTACAATAACACTTTGTGTTGAGTAAAATGCCTGCGGTACAATTCTCCCAAAGATACTCTACGTTTTGTTTTCACAGACTGTTACCGTTCGCGCAACAACCGGTCTATCTGTAAACGCATCTTGTAGTTCTCGCTGATAACGGTGTTAAACTTCTTCATGGCCGTGTTCAACCTGTTCTCGAGCTGGCTGATTATCGACTGATTCGTCAGGTTATTGGACTGCTCCTGCTAATAAATTCAAATAGCTAATGATAATATTTTTAGGTTAAGATTCGGGGAAAGCCTGCCTTGACTGCCTCTTTGGTCGAGTGGTTCTAAGCGCGACTGCCAGTCCTGGGTTCAATTCCCGAGTCGAGTACTACTGGATTTTTCAAATTTAGAATTTCTAGTAATGACACGAACACTAGAATCGTGCCCGGTGTATGGCAATAGGCTCACCACCTATTACATGGGATTTAAACGTGATTGGTGGATCATGGGAGTGTACTACACTTCTATGCCTACCCCTTTGGGGTTTACAGGCCTGATTTTACGTTTTGTTACGTTTTTATCTGGGAAAAGAATTATCTAGAAGTTTCCGGTTACAATATTTTGTGACTAGTACGATTACAAGCCATCTTGTGATATGATTATTGTAATATTTAAAGGGGCTTGATGTTACTTTTATATTTCTTAAATGTTTAATTGTAAAAACCATAAATTAGGTTACCTTTTCAGAACCAGTGCCCTTAGACCGCAAACCTTTGATCTCTTTCTGGACTTGCTTGAGAAGGAAATCTAATTCGTTAATATTGCCCCGATGTTCCTTTACCTCTGCGGAACATTTCTCGTACTCTTTGAGTAGTGTCACCAGTGTCTCTCGTATTTTAGCATTTTCTAGAAGATTCGAAGTGCTGTTCGTTAGCTGTGTGAAATAGAACAAGTATTTTCTCATTATTCATTTCAGAAGGCAAAACAAGTGGGTGAAATCGTCTTACCTATTAATTTAGGAAAACTGGTTAGGTGATTAGTATAATCCCGATATATAACGTTTAAAGTACACATATATGCATTATACATAGATATATAAGTATTTTATGTATTTATTAATTCTTCTATTCAATTATTTTTTTACCTTAACAAACAATATAAAGCATGAATTAGCGAAATTTAAAAATTAATGCACATATAAGGAAAGTATACGGAACGTTAACTCGTGACGTTTTACCTATTTATCAAGAAATCGTTAATCCTATTGGACATACATATATCTCTTTTCAGTAAGAGAAGGGTTAAGAGTTGAATTGCCACGCTGGTTATGGGTGTGTTGACAAACAAGATATGTTAAAGTAGATATAAAATGACTTCAACATTACCCCTTTGTGAAATGTATTAGATGTATCCATAGATGGCTTTTTTATTAAAATAATATGCTGATGTTCACGGGAAACAACTAACAGCGAAGCTACACTCACGTGGTTACCAGTGGATTGAAAACATACATACATTGGACATGCCTCGTGGAGTACAAAGTAAAATGTAAAATAGCTGCAAAGAAACTGTTTATTATTTACACTTCACGACGGTTACGATCTGTCTTGAGGTCGTTACACATTGGTCGTACACACCACATCCGACAAAAGTAAAAATTTAAGGCAATCTTTATTATCATCCTCAGCTCTTTTAGTATTCTACTGCTGGATGTAGGTTTAGTTTTAGAAAGAGAAAAACGCTAGGACATGATCTAGGTTAATTAGGGGTTGTTAAAGGGTTAATATAAGGGTCATTTAGAGAAGTCATTGCTTGCTTACAAAAATCTTTTTCTAACGTTCACTGTCAGACATTTGCCCCTCATAATTATACAATTGTATAGATTTTGTGTATGAGCAAACCATCATTTAACATCACACATTTATATCAAATCTCTTCTATCGTCATCATCATCATCAGCCTCTAGATGTCCACTGCTGGAAATAGGCCTTCCCTAATCTGTGCCACTCCTTCCGGTCCTGGGCTTCCCGAAACCAGCAGCTTCCCGCTGTCTTAGGATCTCTACTATACATAATTCTATTTGATTTAGGTCATAGAAGACCAGTCTATAGTCTATAGTTCTATGACTCTAGTCGTACTAATAGATACAATGTCGTCGTCGTAAGAACCGAGAAAACACTATCAAGAACGTGAAGTATCCAATGAAAGCGTATAAAATTATCACCAGAAGATTTCCCGTCTGTAAATAAACGTTGCTTCGATTAGATATGGGAGGTGTGTGTACATTGATGGTGGATACTCACTCTAGTGGTGTATTCGATACATTTTGTTCACCCGTCATTTTTGTATACAATGCTAATGTGTACCAAATGCTTATTTCAACAACGTCTTTATTATTCATCTTTTGGATACGTCTTTTGTCAGATAAAACCGCTTAAACCATAGTCTACGTAGATTCCATTGAATTGGCAGATTCCTTCCATCCAATCAATAAACCAACCAGACGTTTCCGTACATAGGTCTTCCCTATTCAGCGCTACTTCGCCCCGACTTAGTTCTACTATGTACATCTGTGTTACGTCCCCTATGGACACATGAGTGTGTTCGATAACGATTTATTTATAATGCATTTGGTCACTTGTGAGTATAATAAATCGCTTCTATCGCCCCATTATTCAACCCATAACGCTAAAGAAAACTGAAAAGTAACTTGCCAAAAAACAAATTGCCAGCTGTAAAACCGAAATAATTAATCCCAAGCACTTGCACACTTCGGTAACCACGGCAACCTCAAAAATCGTAGCCGAGGTTAACCACAGGTCAATTGCCCGTTGCGTGTTAGGATCTGAATAAATTACACGAACCAATCAACTTGCGCGGCTGCTAAGTGGTCGAAATCGGACAATAATAGCCGTCTTCGTAACAGCGCTAACGAATTTTTCTACCAGCCACTTATTTTTTCATTCCTACTTTGGGAAATTTATCATGGACATCGCGGAGCTGACATAGGGTTAAGCTGGTCTGCAATTGGCTACAAGTCTACGGGGTATCTCTCCAAAACAATTAATGGAACCATTGATTCACATTTTTCTGCGGTGGAGCGGAGAAGAACGCTTGCAAGAACGGGTCTCAGCTCATTTTATTGAATAAAATATGAAGTTCTTCGTCTTCACCAAGTTCAACGTTTTTTGCGGGGAGTTTACTTAAGGTTGCGTCAAATATTTTTCCCACAGTATCCACACATTTTATTTAAAAAAAAAACAAAACAGAGATATAAATATGTATACCAAGTGGTTACTCTAGCCTGAAAAAATATGTGCCCAAACTCATAATTACAAAAAAGTGGCCAGTGACACTTGTGAAATTTTTAAACATTAAGTTTGCACCAGATGTTTGGGAAATGTTTTGTTGTTTTTTCTAACACATACTTTAAAATCGAACTCAATATAGGAAAGCCTGCTCTCGTCAATAAAACTATTCCCTTTATCTTGATCTTTTGGTTGGATAACGCTACTTAGGATAAATTGAGTAATATACACTTTTAGTTAGGAGCCATCTGGTACCTTTAGCTCCACCATGATGCCCTCCAGCTCGGCCGTAAGAGTGCGGATAATGTTTCTCTGAACACGCAAAGTGGGCTGTATGCTGCTCATCACCGTAGCACGGTCTATCTCCATCACTCGGAACTGGAAATAATAGAAGTATTTTCAATCTCTGCTCTTCTGTTCAGTCTAAAGGAAAACACCTACGTAAAATTAAACTGTAAAATGTCGATCGTAGATTAAACAAGGAGACAAAGCACAGAAAAATATTCATGGAGAACTGTTTAAATTGTTCCGTATAGCTGGAAATAATAAGATTACTTCCTTGATTTGATTAGTTTCAATTAACACACAGAAGCATCTTGATAAATTTAGTAATAAAAAAAATATCATTGCTCTTTTGAAAGACCGATCATGCTAGCTTTCATTGCAGAATTGGGACAACGAGCATTACAACAGGAGCTTGACTTTGATACTTATCGGCAAAACCTTTACCTGTCTCTGAAGTTTCGACAGCTCATCATCAGCGATCTTCTCCATTTCATTGTCTTCGTTTCCTGACATCTTCTTCAGCTTTTTATGAACTTTGACTTCAATTCGAACTTTTCTTAGCTCCGTTAAGCCCTTGTAATACAAGACACTGTTAAATACAAATTTCTGATCAAACTTCAAAGAGAAAAAAGTCACAAAATTGCAGAGAATCGCATGCCAATGACACCATGAAAAGATTTAAGAGGGGTAGAAGTTAGGAAGCAAAAACAATTGATTATTTTTAATAAATAACTTGAGGAATATCCTGTTTTTGGATAATCCAGTTTACCTACACCAAGTAGTTAGAACGTTTTAATGGATCGATAAAGTAGCTAAGCAACTGAATAGCAGTCTCATAAATTCTCCGACAATGGCCGACATTCAGTTTGAGGTCATAACAATATATATGTCGTCTTTAGTTTATATTTTATACCTATTTAGGGGTTTTAAGTCAGATTCGCAACCTTATTTCGTCCACTGCCCATTGTGAGAATCAGTTTTTTTAGTGCTTCCCGTAATTATTTTATTTAAAAAATAAAAGTAATCATCTTGTCCTTTTCCAGAGTTGAAACGTACATCCGTAGTAATTTTATGACCCTTTACCGTTTCTCTGAAAGACTCCAGCGCCCATAAGGGAGCGTTATTGCCCACTTTGAAAAATTCTTCTTTAGCTGAATTTATTTTTACTATTGCTTCAACGAGTAATTCTTTTAATTTGATACAAAAAATTACGACATGTTTATTGAAAACTAAAATAAATATAACAATGCTGTGCAGTCTCCGCTATATCACTGATTTCTTCACTATTTCATATGTTCGCCCACACGTTACACAAGACGTAACTGCATTATGTCTGTTTAATTATATATGTATGTATATATTATCTGTAGTAATAACATGAGTATTAATGTTTATATGAATTAATAGGTTAGATTCTTTGTGAATTGTTGTAGGGAGAACCGCAATCCTTCCTCGAGGGTTGACTGGTGGAAAATGGCACGAGATAATAACCTCTTTTTCTATTAAACTGTTTTTTGATATGATTAAATAATCTTGTACACAGAATATTTACTTCATATTCTTTCATTCTATACGTATAGATAATTCTCTTCGGCTTCTCTTTAGGCAATTAAATCCAGGGAAAATAAAATATTGTCTATGGATCGCAAGAGACTCCGAAGATAGCTCTGGTTCAATCTACTCGGTCACCGAATTTTGAACGTACTCTTAAAATTTAATGGTCTAATACAAACAGCTATTCATAGACCTATAAATGCACACAAACATACTCGTACAGGATGCTCTCTGCCCAGTCTGTACGAGACGTGACGTGAGGTAAAGTAATAACAATAATAAAAACACCTGACACAAGGACTGAATAAATGCCCATAAATGTCTCTGGCAATCCGCACTGGTGCAACATGGTGTAGTAGGCTACACACAACTTGCAAATGCAAAAGAAATTCGTTCTCAGCTGTGGCATTAAAAAGAGTTGCAGCCATACATGACACATTTTACAACATCAGTTTCAAATGAGTTTATCACGACACATTTACTGGCCAATGAGAATAAATTGTTGAAAGATAAATTATCTACAATCCGATAAAATGAAGGTTATTTTTTACATTAATCATTTCGGTCATTTTTATTAGGATCAGTATGAGATCACTTCCTATATAATAATAATAAAAAATAAAACCGTTTCGCCATTTTGAATTAACCGGCCACTCACTTGCATCACCTTGGTGGTCTATTGCTGTCTCTATCAGATTATTGGCTTTGACGTTTACTTGATATTGCTGTTTCATTCCGACACACGTGTTGGTTCTAGTCAAAGATAAAGTATGGAGGATATTGCAATATGATATACTTTAATGCCTACGTTTGTTTTAATGAAGTTACAATTTAAAAATGTTTAATGTGCGTTTCATACATACATTGAGCAGTAAATTTGAATGAATTTTATAATTCCTTCTTCACCTTTACTAACAATAGTAAATTAGTTATGTAGAACAATTGTTTTAAATATAGAATTTATTAAATGTAACGTACGCGACAATGCGTTTCTACTACCCTAACAATATTTTCGCGATGAAGGAAATATGAAAAATGCATGAAGCTTTATAGTAATATAATTTTTTCGCATATGTATACTTCGAAACGATAAAAAAAAATTAATTTCAGAATATATTTTCCGTTTTTATTTTGATACCTTATATATAATCATTGAACATTACATTTTACATATGACTATTGAATGCATTTTGGTGTACATAATTTGTCAGCGCCGGAACATAAAATTATGGGATTAACGGAATTAAGGTATTAAGGTTGAAATATTCAAGCAATTTTTACATCATGAAAAAAATGACCAACAGCAATTATTTTCTTTACCAAGCTTTAAAAAGACCTCAATTTAAATTTGGAACAAAAAGATAGTCAAATTGTACAGTTTGAGTCATCTACGTAACATAATCTTTGGGGGTCGAGGCCCGTTCCACACCACCTCGCTTGCAGGTTTACTTCAGCGGCTTTGTTGTGTCCGAGCCGTCGTCGGGGCAACGTCGTGTTGCCTTACGTACGTTCGCGCCAGTGTATCGACTTAACAAAACATAGTTCAGTTCACCAAGTGCAGTGCTAGTGACATGATATTAACGAACAGTGTTACTATTACCCATCTATAATGGCATTAAAAAAGGATTTCGATATACCAACTAATGTTTTCAAGCAGATAAAACTACCAAAACCGACTAAAATTCAACAGGCGATCGAGAAACTCTTCAAGAAGAACAGCTACACGAAAATAGTTCAAAGTTAGTTACTTAGTTTGCTTGTATGGTCGGATCGTGTTGTTCCGTTAACAATTAGTCGGATAGACTAAATGGCTGGTGATTTTAGTGCTAATAATAGTAGAGTTAGTAGAAATACAAGTTTGAATAACGAACCACCAGACGAGTTAGCGGCGTGTTTTATAAGTGACGAAACAGAGTTTGTCGGTCGGGGGAACAAGAGATCGACTAGCGCGAACAAACACAGGCGGAGCAGGAGTCGCAGTGTGAATAGGATTTCCGCATCAGCTCTCAGTCTATCTGATGAGCGTTTCTACGAGGACTTAGAAGACTACGTAAAGGAAATGTCAAGTACTAGAGACCCGATGGACGGGAACGGCGAGCAGGACGTGTGGAGTCAGCTCCAGCAGAAGGAGTCCGATCTGCTGCTCGCTGCTGAACTGGGGAAGGCGTTGTTGGACAAGAACGAGGAATTGAAAAAAGAACAGGAGCGTGTAACAGAGAAATACTCCAAGAAACTTGAGGTGAGTAAAGTTATAAAAACGTAAGATGTTTTTTATATTACAATCTATTTTTGCGCGCAATCTGATTCTTTCAGGTCACCATTGAACACCATGGATTTCAAACTAGTCTACTATAGATACAATCCTATGTATATCCTTCAATATAATTTATCTACAGTGTTAACTGGGAGGATGAATTTTGGAATAAATTGTACTTAGGTATACCAATTTCACCATAAGCAGAGCATAGAAATCCAAGCGTTGCAGTTGACGCCAAAATTCATATTATACTATATACTTAGTGTGTTCCAAATTTAATTATTTACTCCTGCGTGTAATATACATACATCGCTGACTTGGCTTATTGTGTAAATATGCGGAAACCACAGTCTTGCGTGATAATACACGATAAAAACTCGTATTCGTATAACACATTTTTGTTTCATCTAGTTGCATGAAATTCTTTTTTGTTCTGAATTCAAATTGAAATTTAACCGCTGGATGTCCTTATAAAAAAAAAGTAACCGTTTCGGGCAAACGATATTAGACAGTTGCTTGTTGCGAGAAATAATGCTTTGTGCGTTGTGGCCTTACATTTAATAACTTTGTTAGCATCAATGTTGGTTAAAAAAATTATTAATGATTTGTTACATGCAATAATGCCTAATGGATTGAATGAAACACAACTGTATATTTTTTTATTGATACCTCGCAAACAATGCTCAAGCTTTTGTTCCATTGCCAATCGATCGTAATCATTATTTTATCTATATATTTAATCTGTCTCGTAACTACAATCGTTAATGACTTTAAAGTGGATTAATCACTGCTTTGTAGAAACAATAGTTTATTGTTAATCATCATTATTATCAATCCGATAACTGTTATGACAGATAAAAATTTTACCTCTCCTATGTATGCACAAATAAATAAAATAGACCGTTATTTCAGCTACTGGGATCAAACAAGGACATTTTTACAGCGCTACAAAAATAAACTTAAAATGTATGCGCCACATAAATACATAATATTTTCTAAAATAATCTTTTATCAAATTTCTGTAACACAATAAGAGTAAGATAAGATATCACCGAAAGATTGCGTTTGATTGACACTGCTCTCTAGTGTCTTTGGAAATTACATGATAGATACAAGTGAATTGCGAGTGTGGATTATCTGTGGTACGCAATTTCTCGTATGACAGCGATTGCGTTTTGTTCACTTTTCTTTATTATTTTCGTTTCCAATACTGTACGTTTAACCAGTTGGAATCATGATAATACTGGTTTTAAAGTTATACCCATGAAATCAGTATCTGTGTATAATAATAATGAGAAAATAAAGATCTTTAAACCAAAAAAAAAAATTATAATAATATTTAAGGACCGAAACTATGCAGTTTTTACACTGGTTATCAGACAGGTCATAGACAACATCCATAAATTTATGAATACATACCTATATAATTGATTTTACATCCAGACATCATAATACTCGTCGTCATCAGACATAATTTTCCCCAATGGAAATCGAATCTACAACCGTTTTGCAGTGAGTCTCAATCATTGGACTAACAGGCCAGTAGTCATAAAACGGTTTTTATATATTTTTAAATTCAATGGTCAAATAGAACACGTTTTTCAGTGAATCGAAAATACCATTTTGTTTCGTAGTAACTTTATAATTTTTTATATCTGTACTGAATAATCACAACACAGCCTATAGATATAGTTATTTTCAATTGAAATAATAATAATAATCCACTTATTTGTCATTCCACTGCTGGAATATGGGTCTCCTCTCATATTGAGAGGGTTAAGGCCATTAGTCTGCCACGCTGGCCAAGTGCGGGTT
>DWJK01006290.1:0-10583 GCA_018248815.1 Croniades pieria auraria | reverse complement strand
GTTCTTGAGTTATAAAATTACAACGGAAAGTGGCATTGATTTCTATATATATAGATATAAAGTATTTATGTAAGTATTTTATCACTAGAAAACTAATATAAATTGAAATCGAGCAATATATTAAAATAAAGAAATCATTAAGAGTAGTTGAAGATAGAACCGCAAAGGTAATATCGGAGCCATGCATCATGGCGGGACGTCGGACGCGGCGCGGCCCGCGTTTCTTCACTCCAATGAGAAAATGAAAATGGAATTGAAGATTTAGGGTTCAATCGCTTAACTGAAACCAATTCCAAATATCTTGATTTAAGATATTATTAACGTTACAATGAATGTTTATACGTAAATTGAAATCAACTGCCTTGTTAGTCGAGTTGTTTTCAGGTGCGACTGCTGAGCAAGTTGTCCTGGGTTCAATTCCCGGGTTGGGTATGATTGAACTTGGAGATCCTCGCAATAGCTTGGAGTCTGGATTCGAGCTCGGTGTGTAGCAATTGGTTCAACACCTGTTCCATGATGGGACATATCTATTTATCACGAAAATGGTGAAACGTTGTAGTGTACTATACTCCTCCGCTTACCCCTTTCGAATAGATATAGAGGGGATTTTTTGTATATAAATTTGACTGATCGAAATATTCACTTCATAGCTGTCATAAGGTATTGAACTGAATCTACATATGTTCGCTAAGAACAAGATCTAAGTTCCCAGTACTTTATGCAACAGAATGAAGACGTTTCCCCCTAAATGGATGTTTCCCAATGACGTATAGCGTGGATATTACTTTTGTGGCTTCTGCTCTAAGTGTACTTCGAAATAATATAGTACCTATATCCTAAGATATATCTTAAGAAGTTCTAGAACGGGCATGTACATACATATTCAGACTACGCATGTTTGGTTACCGTTCTCCAAGGAACATGAAGTCTCACTATGCATCTCGTTACCTCGGTAGACTAAGTCCTTTCGAACGGCAAGGAAACCCGAATCAACAGTGGAACGGTAAAGTGTTGATGATGATGATAATGACGATGATGATGATGATGATGATGACGACGACGACGACGACGACAATGATGATGTTTATGTAAATACTTTTTAATTACGGAAATACTTCCAACCTGTATATTTAGTACTTAACAAGCCCGCTCAGCGAACTCGTCGTGGTCTCAACGAGTTGACACAATGTAAAATTTCTTTATTAGATTTGGTCTGAACAGAATTTTCTTGAAACATTTTCCATTTATTCGCATAATCTTAAAGGTGTGTATAAGTGAATTTTCTTCAACAATTAAAATATTATTGTAATTTAAGCTGAACTTTATTTCTATAATACTAAGTAGGTATTTAAAAAACCATCTTCATTTCTGCCTATTTCATTCTCTGCGGACCTAATAACAGGTTTGAGCGAAATGCTACCTTGCGGCAAAGATTAAAATTTATTTATCGTGGCATCTTGAATAATGATTTCTGTCAACTTCTGCGTTATTAAAAGAACGTCACTTATAATAATAAAGGCTTATTACATTTTCTACTCTATCATTCTCTGCACCATTGGTCGGTGCGTCACATAAAAACAAGTGGATAGGTCCACTACACAAAGACAGTTATATAAACACCCAAAACCCCAAACAAATACATAAATGGACTCTTGGATACCTAAAGGGACTGTACGGTCACCAAATATAGAATAGGAACTTTACACGGTACAGTGGCTATATGACCAATGTTCTGAACTGGTTTTCTTTCTTGTTTTTATATTTAGCCTAGCAAATAAACAAACGGGCCACCTGCTGGTATGTGGTCACCGTCGCCTATGGACACTTGCAACACCCGAAGCCAAATGCTTTGCCGGCTTTGAAGGAGAGCTCTTTTTGTGCTTTTCTTGAAGATCCCCATGTCATAATGCTTAGGAAAAATCGCGGATGGAAGCTCATTCCACAATTTGCAGGTGCGCGGCAAAAAGGTTCGTAAAAACCGAACTGTGGAGAACGACTACAAGTCCAAATTTTTCGTGCTAAATTCAAAATTGGAACATCGTATCGAAAAATTTAGCTAACTTTAAAATATTTTCTCTTCGAAACGAGTTTTCCCATAACAATTGTACATTTTCTTTTACCACGCGTGTATTGCAAAAATTTTGCTGTCGGTACTTGTACGATACAAATGCGGGAAACGGTCGATCTGATCGCGTGTTAACATGTAGTCCGTTAACATAGTGCCAAGTTGTATTGGTAACTTATTTTTATAATTGGAGTTTAAATGCACCTATTTTATTTAAAAATAAAACTGTACATTTTTGGTTTTGAAATCGAGATCATAGCTTTTTTATATTGTACATACGACTGATTAAATATGTACCGGCTTAACTCATTACATTTTTTGGGATGGTACGACTAATTTCGGACCTGTACGAAGTCCTTCCTCATAAGTTCCCGCCGTTTGCAGCGAGAACGCAGCGGAGACTGTCGGGCCATCCCGAAAAACGTGCGTGAGTTAAGCCGGTACATATATAATCATGTGTATAAATACTCACGGAACGTTTAATAGTAAAATTGTACTTACGAGTATAATACCAACAACGCCTATACTATAACTTATGATTTCGAATTAGGGAAATGTTATGACTATTATGAATCTAAAAAATTCCAATGAAAACAGTTTCTCTAATAAAGTATTATACATTGTTTACAATATGGAAGCTACAAATAATAGTCGTGTATTCACCAATGGAGTCCTAAGTAAGGATGACGTTACACGACGCGGCAGCCGACCATGAAATTACTGTCAAATCTATCTGCATTTGAGCCGACCCCAACTCAGTAAGGACCGGCGCAGGAAAATAATATAATAAGCGTAAAATCTGCTATAAAAATCATATAATCTACTAATATTTGCTTTTCTGTTAAAATAGTCATTAATTATATAAATGAAAATATGTAGGATATTGTTACTGTCTTTGTTTATCATCGACACTTCAACCCACTGACACTGTTGGAGATAAACTTCCCCTAAATATGGTCTCCAACACACGGCCGTTTATTTTTTTCATCGATCGACACTTCAACCCACTGACACTGTTGGAGATAAACTTCCCCTAAATATGGTCTCCAACACACGGCCGTTCATCGAGTCTCCGCTACTTATTCTTAGCTAATGCCCTAAATTTAGATCATTGTCTGATATGATTTAAAAATCACCGAAAATTAGATGACTGTAATACATTATAATAAGACTAAGATCGACTTGTTTTTAGTCCAGTTTTAGTATTATAAAGATACCTATTACAATTCCTTTAAAAACAAGAGGAACAAAGGAACGGTAACTCGATTCTTTATTCCGTCGTCGGAATACTTTTATTCGCAAGCGGTAAATGTTCTGATTGCATTTCTACATGTTCTTTAAACGTTAGCGAGATCTTATCTTCTCGTTTACTCTGGTTATATTCGTTTTAAAATTTGCTTTCTCCTCGCATTTTACTTATATTTATGGTTCTTCGACTTTGTAAGCAATTAAAATTTTTAAGTTGGAAAAAATTCTTTGTTTCCGCTCAATATTATTGGATAAGTTCTTTTTGTAGCAGAAATGCATTACTTAGCGAGTAATAGAGTTTTGGGATTTTGCGAGGAAGACAGTTATGATTAACGTGACGTGCACGAAATTATTTAGACCACCGCAATTATGATTATTTTCTTACATCTAAAAGTTGCTGTGAGTATTTGAAATCCAGCCTCAATTTCGTCTACAAATTGTAAATGCATTTATTGTAATTACGATTATTTTAAACGTAATAAATATATTTTTTAATTAAAAGTACTGGTAAAAGTTTATTTCAGCTCTTTGTCTCTGTTTTATATTTCCATCTCAAAGAAAATGTTGTGGTTTCCACCGACGTTTATTCCATCTGCACAAGGTGTAACACAGTATAGTTGATAAGATTGCATCCCTCCACAAATACACTGTGAACGTTGGAAACAGATGCCTTCCTATCTTCACGCCTAGAATTTCCTTGGGTTTAAACTTGGTTGTTCTATAATTTAAGCTATTTGGATTTTTAAAATCTTTATTCAATGCCGCTATTTGCTCTTCGTTTTGATCCACTTTGTAAGTATTTTCGAAAATAAAGTTATCACTACGCTGATAGAGTTAACATCAAAAGCATTTCCCCTGAAACTTTTTCCCATAAGTTCATATCACATAAAATGACTTACGATATCAAATTCGAACGTTGGTAATACAGAGAAGAATAAATTAGTCTCTCATAAAGCGAGGAAACCGCATGCCCTTGAGCGATAATAGCATTTGATGGAGTGTTAACCTTCCGCATTAACAGTAATTGCATATTGTCATGGCATTCCATGAAATGAAATGGAAACAGGTAATTTGAATTTAAATTGCGGTGAAATGCAATGAAAAGTTCCGTTGCTTGAAATTTAAATAACTATGTAAAACGTAGAAGACAAAATCTAAAACGTAAATGTAACATCACGCCTGTAATCCCAGAGGAAGTAGGCAGAGGAGTGAAGTACACACCCACGTTTCAACAGTAACGTTTACGTCCCATGGAATAGGCGGTGAGCCTATTGCCATATCCCGGGCACAGAGCCAGACTCCGAGTCACTACTAGAAATACAAATTAGAAAAATCCAATAGTACCCGACTCGGGATTTGAACCCAGGACCTCCCGGTCGGCAGTCGCGCTTGCAACCACTTGACCAACGAGGCAGTCAAATCTAATTCCTTTAAATAGCAATTTATAAATAATGTTCTTAATTCTTCCGTTATCGGGTTTTTAGAGTCCACAGCCTGAAGACGATTATGTACGTTGTCACTGATGTTAATAAAAATGGATTAGCCCGGTACCACGTACGTAATACCCAAACATGAGATACCCGCATCCCTGCACGTCGTCACTGGAAACAGCGTGATTCTTTCACGTACGAAGCAAAACCCTCTAATAAATTTGATAATATCTCTCCTGATGATGCTGAAAATCTTACGTTCAAAAATATTACATTTCTACAATGGAAAGCTTCCTAAATACGTGTTGCAAAAAATTCTGTATCCATTAAGTATTCAAAATTGGTAAATATAAAAAAAAACCTGCTTCCCACCATAATCACAATTCCAAGTCCATCTTTGTCCATTCTCTTATTGGTCTTTATACTGGTAGTTTGTATTCAGCTCGCGTCCATTTTGATTTTGTGATGCCAAAACCATGTTTCCGCATTATGCGGGGCTACATACAGTCCGCAGTGATAATAATGACTATTCGTATCATTACTAAAATTCAGAATGGCGCAGTAAGGTGGAATTGTAGTTACCGACGTATATAGGGCCTAGCATTTGAGATCCTAAGGGCGTCAATCCCATTTCAATATGGTTTGAAAAGCTTAGTTTTTATTTACTGGTCTTTGTCTACCAATGAAATTTTTTAAACTTTGAAAACCAACAAGCTTTTTTTAGAACTAAATACTTTGGGACAGGCCTATGTCCGACAGTGGACTGAGATAGGCTGATGATGATGATGACGACTTTGTTAGCCGACGAACATTAGCGTAGGCGGTACGAAAAGCTATGCTTTTCGATCCTCAACTCGCATTCCCAGCGTGGGGTTTATGGGTAAAAACTCCTGAGACATAGCCACAGAGACTGGCTGGTGATAATGATAAACCATTTTGTATCACACATGTAATAAATCAACTAAAGTCCCCACTATACCCCCTTTTGTTCTAAAAAATACAGGTTTCCTTCTCACCTTTTTGTGGGTTCCATATGGGGGTTTTGGTCACAGTGGAACACAGTAAATATTCATCAACATTTTTCAGTTATGGTCAACTATTCGATAGCCGACCGCGTTTGGATTACTGTTACATTTCGTACTATACTTTCAACTTTTACAATTCGGTTCCTTATATGAACATAATAACGTGAATACGAGTAAAACCTGTTTGTTAGCAACTCCATTAAAAAGAAAATTGTTCCATATATCACGTTCCCACGCGAGTGTGTTACATCTATAGCGTAATTACCGTTATTAATTATTGTAAATGAGACTAAATATTGCTCTTCTCATTATGTTCAAATAAAGGAAGTATCAGATCGTGGGTGGTACCATCTACAAAAGTAGGCTGTTCTAATTCTACGGCAATCAGTTTTCACATAACCATAGGCAAATTTATTAATTCTTTTGTGTATTGGTTATTGACACCGTTACTTTCAGCTGTGATGGTTTGATTTGTGAATACAGGAATTCGGTCAAAATCAACCATAAATGTGAAATATGAGGCATGTTTGGGGGTATGTACCTACATTGTAACTAATTGATATGGCGCAACGACCCAAAATGAGTCTGAGCCTCTGATACCAAAATACGCCACTTGCGGAATGTTCACCTGGAGTGTTTTGCGAGTTCATTCTGTCAGCGCCACCTAGGATGATCGACTGGGCGTTTAGCACTTGGCCGCCCCACGTTTGTACGATATGCATGTTTCACCCCTCGATCTTCATGCATTCTCTAAAGATGGCCAAGCCACCGAAGTCTGTTCGCTTTTATTTCACCAATGATGTTTGACTTCGTTGTCAGGTGTTCAATGTACACATATTCATATATACACTAGCGGCCCGGTACGTGCTTCGCTACGTGTAAAAGTGAAAATTAAATTTGCTTTAATCGAAGCACGTCCAAAATGAAATGACCGCATAAATGACATAACAACATGCTTTTAAGTGAGCCCGTTCTTGAGTTATAAAATTACAACGAAAAGTGGCATTGATTTTTATATATATAGATGTGTACCTATATCGATTTCTGGCCACTAAAAACATACATATGTACATACTATGTATTCAATCTTATGATGGCTACATTTAAATGGAGCATTTATTTAAATCGGTCAATAAAAAAATATTCTAATCAGAATATTCAATACAAACTTACGCCCAAACCGAATGACAACACTCTTGTTGATAATGTTCGTATCAACCATTAGACTTTATGAACTGAAAGTCGCTTAGTACAGTAGTATGCCCCAGTTCGTGTCCCCATAAAATTTTAAAATATGGTCACAATTCTCGACTGCTTACTATGAAGACACCTGGTAAATGACATATATTAAATAGAACGCGAGAACAATTTAGATATCGGAAAATACTTACCAGGTTTCATATAAGTGAATGTGTTAGTAAAAAATGAAATTGTCAAATTATGCAAACATCTTTTTGTAGGCATTAGATAAGTTTAACGCAAATTATCGACGAGTGGGATGAAAAGACGTCGAGTGGCGGCCACGTCTCGATAAAAGGAGCTTAGGTCACCCTCCTAACAGGTGGTCTGACGAACTGAAGAACACGGAAAGCTGGATTCGGAAGGCGCAGGGCCGGAAGCAGTGGCGACGATTAGAGGAGGCCTATATCCAGCAGTGGACATCCAAAGCCTGACGATAATCTATAATTATTATTTTGAAAAAGAATAAAAAAAAAAAAATTTTTTGTGCCTTCCTTCTGCGATTACCCGGGGCATAATAATATGGGACTCTTTAAGAAAGAAGCAAATATAGCTCTCTTTCAAAGCCGGAAATCAGGTTGACCGTTTACCTGATTTCTAGACAAAGTATAATAATCAGCCTTTTCTCTTTCAGTCCACTGCTGGATAAAGGTTTTTCCCAATAAGCCACCGTGCCTAGTCCTTCTTTTTCCCATACACCTTCTGCCTACTTTATTTTGGATCTCTACATCACGCGCCCGGAAATTTATAATATATTTTTAATCACCACAAATCAGTATGAGCTTTTATAAAAAATTGCAATGAATTTTCGCTGGCAAAAGAGTGATCGGAGCTCTCATCCATCGGGCTAATTTGCAGAAACCGCAAAATGAAACCGAATTTTAGTTTAATACCGGTTATCAGTATTCCGCGGTGAGTGTTCAATTTTATTCAGATTGTCACAGGTTTCTGTGGTTATTTTAAATACCATTAATACTGCCATAAATACAATGGAATGCAAGAGTAGTACATAAATATGTACATACATATACGTATTCGCCCACTACGCTCAATTTATACGTAAATACGTTCAATGTACCAA
The DNA here is from genome assembly GCA_018248815.1 of Croniades pieria auraria. Classification (NCBI taxonomy): domain Eukaryota; kingdom Metazoa; phylum Arthropoda; class Insecta; order Lepidoptera; family Hesperiidae; genus Croniades; species Croniades pieria. The sequence continues at coordinate 2,495 of DWJK01006290.1, read as the reverse complement.
ATATGTATAAACGGCTTTTGAAGAACTTCCATACTTGTATAAGGTCGTTGATTTTGTTGATTGAGTTGATTGCATCGTTGGATTAATTTCGGTTTTAAAGACGGTCGCGTGGTTGCAAGCGCGACTGTCGATCGGGAAGTCCCGGATTCAAACCCCGGGCCGGGTACTATTGGATTTTTAAATTTAGAATTTCTAGTGGTAACTCGGAGTCTGGATCTGTGCCCGGTGTACGGCAATAGGCACACCACTTATTCCATGGGACTTAAACGTACTCGTAACTGGTGAAACGTGGGAGTATAATACACTCTTCTGTCTACTCCTTGTGGGATTACAGGCGTGACGTTACGTTTTTAAAGATAATTTAGATTTGAATCTGATGCTACATTCAAAATCATCAGGCGTAAAAACTTTGATCTTGAAAAAGCAGCTCCATTGGTCCTCTTTAAAGCATCTCAAGACTCTACATTCCAGAAACTGCTTACATTCTGTGGCATTTTAAATAGCCGTGTTTGAAGTATACAAGACAAACCGGGCCAAATTTTATTTTCCTCTCAAATTTCAATTTCTTTATAACTCACTCTCTTGATGGCACAAAGCCCAAGAAAACAAAACATTTGAACGGAAACAACGCGAGAACTTAGCGGAAAGAAATTAAGAACAAAGAGAAACTAAATCTTACTGTATTGCGAAAAGTTTTCTCCTCTTTTGAATGAACTTAAGCCGCGCTTTTCAAAGTAAAGAGCATTTATTTCGTATCGTCTCGAAGTGAAAAAATTGGGTCTACGCACGAAATTTTTAAAATAACTGCGTTTTTCTAGTGACAAAAGTAGGCCATTAAAAAAAAGCCTAATTTATTTTTTGTACATACTACGTCGCCTAGTTTACAGCCTGTCTGAATATTTATGACTTAAAGAAATTATTTTCTCGAAAGATTCACAAAAATTCACTTACAGACAAAATATCAATTTAAATTATAACAAACTATGACTCCGGACCGCTATAAAAATTGTGAAGTTTAAAAAACCCAATAGTACTCGACCCGGGAATCGAATCTTGAATGTAGAGTCAAATATTGTCCAATCGTTTTGCATGCAGTGTAGTCCAGATTTGGTAGCAGTATGTCTGTAGGAATATTTTATAGATATTTCAGTAGGAATGAGTGAATCATGTTTAAATTTCGAATTAAACCCACTGAAGCGGAACGGTTTCGTAAAATTTGAAAAAAGTAATGGATCGACAGATATACTCATATTTCTAACCTTCCTAACAAGGTATAGGCGTACATTTTAAATCTTTATACAGGTATACTAGTATTTCCCAATGTACCAACGATTTTTTTTTCACAAAACAATAAGCTAATAAGCCAATTTGTTTCATTAAACTTTTAGTATTTAGTAACATTTTAATTAGACTGATACTTTACAAAACTTTGTCGATTTCGACAGCTTGTTTCGAACGAAATTCAGTTCCGAAACTTCGAAGTTTTGTTATGAAACGAGACGAAGTTAATTGTTTCATCATTAATTAAAAGGTCACGTTGTCTATTGATACAGGCTGTTTTTTTTTTTTCATTTAGTACAACGCGTACCTCTGATCGGATGATTTTTGTTTAAGCAATTATAGTCTAATTATAATTATAGTCTAATTATAATTATAGTCTAATTATAATTGTAGTCTAATTATAATTGTAGTCTAATTATAAATGTAGTCTAATTATAAATGTAGTCTAATTATAAGGGGTAGACGATACATAATAATGTAATTGATTATGTTATTATATTGTAATCAGTTATAATTCTCTTTTGTTCCGCAGCCGGTGTTGTGGGAAGTTTTTTTGTTAAAAATTTTGTTTTTTATCATGGTCTTGTTGTTTTTTCTGTTACTAATATGGAGATGTATTTCAAACTAAACTATTAACTTGTTCATAAGCATCTCTACTACATATTGTACAGATTTTTGACGTGCCAGTTACTAAGTTTGCACCGTACACTACTATAGATTCAGTATTTAAAATATAACTCCACTTTCATTATCATTAACATCATTGTCATCCGTATCATCATCATAATTAGCATTATCATCATCATCAGCATCAAATTTTTTTATCATTCCACCGTCATACACGGATCTTTTATCCAAATAAAAACGGCTAAGAGTACTGTTCGTCTTTATATTTTCTTCAACATATATTTTCTTCAACAGATTCTCCAAGAGGCAGGCGCGCGCTCCGGAAATCATGAACGAGGTGAGCTCCTACCGCGACCCCTTCATGTACAACGAATGGCCTGTCTACACTGCCATCCCCCGCGCTGCGCCAAGGTGAGCTATCATACCTATTTATTTAATCTTTATTACACCATTAACTTTTTAGTGTATTAGCGAAACCGGCGTGCATAAATGATCAGATTGATAAATGTTAAGGACACACGTCTAGTATGTATATACATATGTATATTTGCAGAATATTTGGCACTCGCTGCTCTCTACCTACCCTG